>VMBQ01003080.1:57732-104563 GCA_007657795.1 Dreissena rostriformis
AAACCACAGGCTGGCCTGGAGCTAGGCTGGCCGCGCTAGCCATACGACCCATGTTCGCATGACACGGCTGAAACGATGGGATGCACATATGATCATGGTTTGCCCGTAACAATGAAATCTATATGTTGATTTATCGAGTTTAAGAGGTTATATCATTACTTGCACGTGACAATGTCATCTTGACATTTCAGTTACGGCATCATTCACCATGCATTATTGTCGACCTGCGCTTTATAAATATATTGAACATAATGTATTGTTAATAACTTCCCAGTGGGAAATTAAACCATCAGACAATAGTCTAATGTATAGTCACAGTACGAAATGCAATATCTATTGCTAGGATAATTTAGGTTTCTAATAAAAGAATATTTTTAGAATTGACTAAATGGATAAACCAGTGGGTGATTCTAATAATTGTGTAACACATTAGGCATAAAAGTGGTTGATTTACATGACTTGCTTCATGATTTAAAAGTGATGTAAGACGATGTCGCATATTGTATATTTATTTATTTTTCAAGTAAAACCGTCACATATTTACACACTAATAGATCCATCCGAATCAACTCACACCGCAGATGAATAAACAGGAATTATGTTTATATTTTTGTTTCTTTGGACAACATAGAACTCTGAAATCAGAGACGTTACCCGGGCAAAAACTCGTTCACTCACAAAGTGCGTTGTAAAGAAAAGTTACAAATCATACACACAATAAAACACAAAAGTTAAAATTTCACAAATTAATTTAAACTATGGTAACCACATTCAAACGGTAAAGATAATCCATTTGGGGGTCGACATGTGCGTAAAGTCATGTCTAACTGCATAAGCGACCATACAGCAAGCAATTATATATAGAATACAACATTATTAGGGAAGGCGATTAAGTTACTTACAAATTAAAATAGTCAATAGTATAACGGTAACTAGCAAGCACACTTACATGAAATAAATTGAAGTATCAGCTAAATCCTTCCAGGTCAACAATTTGAGAACCCAGCATATGTTATAGCAACAAGTTGTGGATACTGTAATGTCTAAAGATATATATTAATTTTAACATGGCAACTATTACCTATGTATACAGAAAATGACAGTAATATTTAATTCGACTAAATTCGTTGGAGTCTATGTGTCATGTTTACTTAGTTCACCTCAACTCAAATCAAATACATTTCCAAAGTCAAAATGATTTAATAATGGAATATCGCATTTATTGGTAATTTCATGTGACCTAAGTAGGTTATGACAGGACATGAAATAGCGGTCAGTTTTTTCGTGTGTGAAAGGTCAGTTTGGTTGTGTATGGCTATATAAGCTACGCAAAAATATAAAAATTAAATGGTTTCACATACATGAAACATACTGCATTAACTTTAAATAAAGAGATGCACTGCCGTAAAATCTACATCCATCCAAGTTACGCAAATGTTACCAAATATTGGAAATTCTCTTTGGCATCTGTGCGCTGGATCTGTTAGAATAGCGAACGTAGCGGGAGAATTATTAGAGAAATACTTCTAGAGGTGTTTATTTGAAGCTTGGATGTCACAGTGTTTGAACGTGCACGCAGAGATGCTTAAATGATAAAATAAATAAATAATACAATATAGAAGGTTAAATTCAAATGTACGTTGAATGATTGTATTGGTAAAGTGCATGTAAACACTTTTATTATTTGGAACGTTGCAACTGTAGTATCGGAATATGATGTTGAAGTGAAACGAAGACAATGTAAATGTAATGGAAACACGAACATTTAATTCAATGTACTTTAGTTTTGAAAACCTCACAGAACAAAGCAATATTACTTCAACTGAAAATATTGAAGATATACTTGTACAGAACCTTGGCGCTAGACGAAAGGAATTATCAACAGTAGTTCTTCTTACAGCTCTGTATTTGATTATATTTATTACTGGATTACTTGGAAATATCAGTACATGCACAGTCATATGGAAAACTCAATATATACACACGGCTACAAACTTTTACCTCCTAAACCTGGCGATGTCTAATGTACTCACATTACTTATTGGTAAGTATATGTTAAATTATTCGCCATACACAAGTAAGTTGTGATTGTTAAACTTAAATAACTACTTCAACGGTTAAACAAATAACAAATATGTATTAAAACAATATATTTACAATTACACAAGATACTAATAGCATTATCTTGTATTTATATGTATTCTATTATTGAAAGTTGTACCATTACTACTCACTCCAGTACGTTGCTTCCGCTACTTAACAAGAAAATAACATTTACAGAAACTATCAACAATTATAAAAGTTAAATAATAATACAAATTATACTGGATATTATCTTACATGATACCCGCACATTATTTTTACAACTAATTATATGTAGAGTTGATTTGTAAATTTCAATCAGCGAAACAGAATAATATTTTTGAAACGAAACCACTTGCAAAGGTGTAGTCCCATTTGAAACGCATGACTAATAAATACTCGCAAAAATTCAAACATATGGTTGGCGACCTAAGAATCAACGTGATATCAGACACATTTTAACATATAATTGAATACTAAAGTCTAAATAATTAAAATGGGGAAAAGGAAATAGACTGAAGTGTGCATTATTGCGTGGGTTACAATGTATGCTAAGTTACAACTAAACGAAGACAAACACAACAACAAATATAACGTATTAATGAGCATCAACACCAGAGGTTTTCCTGAATCTTTGACCGAATGTTTCCCTCATTAAGTAATGCGTTGAATGATGAGATGTTGACGATAGCTGTTGGTAGTTTGTCTCAATGGCTGAGGGAAGGTCATATTGAAAGTGGCATTTTGTAACGTGTTTTGATGTTGGTTTCGACTGGATCACACACGATAAAATCAAAATGTACGCTGTTGCATATATCACTTACGATGAGCGCCAAGTGTGCGTTTTAACAACTGTTCTAAGCAATATGGCAAACATAATGCTTTGTGTGCTATGTGTACAATCGTTGCATACACAACATCAATATAAACTCCAAACATATGTATACTCTAAATATCACGGAATATTCATCTGAAGAATGGATTATAAAGTCATACTTATAATGATTTTTATAGTACAAACTTTTACTTGGTAATTGAGGAAATTTAATGTCGATGCTATGTAATAATGTTTTTAATTTAACATATGATAAGTTTGAATATGTTTACTCAATATAAGTGAGCACTTGGCATCATACATTTAGACATAATATGCATGTGATGACGTTTTCAATTGTTGTCTATAGTTTAAAGGTTTTGTCTGCATTTTAACTTAACAAATATACTACTTTAAGCTTCGTTTCACACTATCTAAGTATACATTATTTTATTTCATACAAGTTACAAATAAGTTAATGTATTTCCATTTTATCGGTGAAAACACTACTTTTTAAGGTCAAACATTTCTAAGACTTTCCACGAGATCATTAATTTGAATTGGCCATTCACGTCTTGATCATTTCCGCAATATTACAAAATTTCCGAGAAAATCAGTGCGACACTATGGAGTGAGAATCTTTCTAAGAACTCATTAGTTGAAAAAAATGAAAAACCTATGCGGGCTTGGTGTTGAAGGAACAACAATTAATTACCAATTTTAACTGACACGAGCCTTACAAACAGCTGTCTCGAAACAAACCCTTTTTTTAATAAAGAATATGTATGGATATAACATATATCTGATACCAAACGGACACCATTATATATAAAGAATATATTTAATATACTATCAATGTAAAATGAGAGCGTACTCGTTATTTTGTTACTGAACTACTTACTTTAAACCTACAATTGCAAAATCTTAAAATGACAAAATTAGCTTTTTACAGTCAGACCGAATGCCATATTAATAAATAAAGATTTTAATTGTTATACAATATTTAAACAATTTGAGGTTTTATATAAGTAAGTTAACATTTAATGAGCTAACTAAATACTTCCCTATATGAATTTTGTAAAATATGGTAGGACATGACAACGGTTGTCAAAACGACAATAAGTACCTGTTTAAATACGTGTAAACAAATCTTAAACGTTGACGTCATTTTGAGATAATGAATGTATTGGTAAATCGGTCAACAGTTATTCAATGAAAATGTTAACTTAAACAGTAAATAACGTTAGACGTTAAATACCCAAAGAGTTTAATCTTCATTCTTGACATTCATATTTTAGTTAATGGCCTTCTTGAGTTTACTAACGAGTTACACCTACGTGATTTTCAGCAAATTATGTTTGAAGTTGATAGCTCGTGACTGATCAAACAAGATAAGAAGTTTTCGAAAACTTGCTGAGCAATTCTTATAGATGTTCATGGACTTTCAGTATTTTGACGTTGACGACGAAATTTTGCAAATTAAATGTAATTGGTCTGTCAAACAATGTAAGCAAATGGAGAAGCTCAAACGTAAAACAATTGGATTACGCTGGAAACAGTCATGACATTTCATATAATTTTAATTAATATCAACTTACAATCAAATATATGCGTCATTGTTTGTTTAATTTTCAGCATTACCGCCTGAAGTATTCTCAATTTGGGAAGCGTATCCGTGGCGTTTGGAGAGACGTTTTGCATCCTAAAATCATACGTCATGGAACTGACGTCATACTCGTCTGTACTGACAATAACGTGTTTCACAATAGAACGGTATTTAGCGATATGTCACACATTAAAGTATCAACACAAATGCCTTATGAATAGAGCCGAGAAATGTATCTGTATCATTTGGGCCGTCTCTGTACTTAGTGCCTTACCGTACCCAGTGCATACAAGGACGTTCTAATATCGGTCCGATCCCCGCACAGGCCAGCATATACCCGACTCTCTAGTATGCAACATACCTCACCGGTGGATAGGCATAATGATCACTGTTATCCAGCTATCAACGTTTGGCTACTTCATTATTCCAATGAGTATAATAACCTTAATCTACATACTCATTGGATTGAAGCTTAAACGATCAGAGATACGAACCAACGGCAGCCGTCAGTATGTCAAGGCAACTTCCGTAAAAGCACGCAGGGCGATACTCAAGATGCAAGGTATATTTTATGTTATTAAAGTTAACTTAACTTGGTGTTATAAACATCATGAACTCAAAATATGAAGAAAAAAAAACAATAATGATTTTCTTACGTCATTGGAAGACGTCCGGAATATCTACATAATAATGTAAGTTATCCCATCAGCACCTATGTTTACATTGATTTTACAATTACACATGGATACATATTTTAAAGATAGTTTTCAACGAATTACTTATTTAATTATGGGTTCTAAGCACAACACAACACATGCGTCTGTATCGAAGGAAAGCACACACAACTGTTATTTCCTTATATATGTATATGTAAATAACTATACAGATCAACACGAACATTCGAAAAGTTTAATGCATCCGTCTATCCTTTTTCTACAGTGGCAGTTGTTGTAGCATTCTTCCTATGTTGGGCTCAATTCCACGCACAAAGGCGCATGACGTTGTATATTCAACAATGGACTCCTGGGCTCATACAGGCACATGAATATCTATTTTATGCTTCAGGTATTTTGTTTAATGTATAATATAAACAACAATGAAATAAAATAAATAATATTTCTTTAATTATCTGAGGAATAAATTGAAGTAGCATGGCAATTCAAGGCAATTTATAACGTCGCTACTATTGAGAAGGATGTCGTGATTATAAAATAGAAAGTAGAATGAAAGGAAAATAAGTAGTATACAATCTTTATATTAATTAACTGTGTCGCGTTCTGTATTATATGATGAGACATTCTTTATTTAAGTTGTGTCTTGCAAATATCGTTTTGGTTAAACTAAAATTAATTAACATAATGCTTCGCAGAAAATTGGTTTAGATATGTCTTAAATGAGCTGATCATCATATTATTAATTCACATTTGTTTCCGATATATTTGATACAATTTTTGATATTTCCAATATTGACATATGTATCTAAACACTATATAAAATATACATGTTGTGTAGGATTTCTTTTCAGGTTTACTCTACTTTGTCAGTTCAACAGTTAACCCGATTCTGTATAACGTCTTCTGCAGAAAATTCCGGAGAGCTTTTAAGCGAACGATGTGCAGATGTCTGATTAATAACAATACACTTCCGTCGTTTTATATGCTCAAAGCCAAGTTTAAAACTAACGATATGGAAGGTGAAAATTATACACATGGTCATCGTACATGCGAAAACAATCACAACTTAAATGATAAAACAATTTCTACGCGCAGAGCATGTTACATATTTCATAGGCCGAATACAAAAAGTAGCCCAACTGTTGACAAACCCTCAACGAAGGAAACATTAATCAAGAAAACCAGTCACAGGACGTCATATAGTTCCCACGCTCACTCCGATGGTGGACTACATGCAATATGTCGACATAAACGGTGTGCAAGCAGAAAGCAAGGTGCTTTCAGAAGTAGACAAAAACCATGTGTAGTTGCTTCGTGTCAAGGGATGGAAACTGTGAGTAAGCAAAACACAGCATGTGCTTTTCAACACAAATCGGAACGACGCATCATTATGGGATATACCGAAGGAGAATCGCAAGGTGTACATTGAACACGCGTATCAGCAAAAATACATTCCAATGAAAAAGTGAAAATACTGGTAGCAGATGCTTAAACTTCGCTAAAAATAATAAATAAAAAATATATCAGTTTGAGGAAACTTGAACTGTTGCGACACTGAACGATTCAAGTGTTTTTCAAATTATTGAATCGAACGTTTCCGCTATTGAATAAGACTTTGACATTTGGTACAATCGAATAAAATGTGTCAAAACAAAGGAATCGATGTGATGACACTGGCGCGTAATGACGCTTGGGTATTTGACATAGTTAAGCACATTATTAATTTATTTATGATATATACAAGCATTTCAAGTTTTTAACCAACATTTAACGTACTGTGTTCATTCAATGGTGTTAATAAAAATAGTAATTATGTTTAAGCATTCGTATCAATGATCATGTTCACATTAACAGAACTGAACGTCACCAAGGAAAATACACAGATATCGATTGTAAATAAAAATTATTGGTTGAATTATGAATACATCTGTGAATCTGCTTGTACGGTCTACAGTAAAACAAAAAGGTGTATCAGTTAATATAATCATTGGCATTGAAAATAAGACTCTAAATAAGTGTTTGTTTCCAGACATAATCTGAATATGCAAAAAGCATGGATCGAGTAAGCCATAGTAATTTTGTCAATTGTTGTTGTTTTATTTGTCGATCGAATGATTTCACCACTTCAATACTGTACTTGTACCACTAACATTGTCAAAAACCAAGTCAATATCGTTATTGAAGTTTATTAAACATTCACGTCTTGTCAGAGATGTTCGACGATATTGTTTTGGGCAACATTTACATCCAGTAGCCTTATGGAATTTATATATTTATACAATCGGAATTTATGTGTAGTACTGGATAACTATTATGAAACTTACTTAATACTTTCAAAAAGACTTTGGGCTATAAACACTACACTATATAAGACACAATCGTTTTGAGACACGTTTGCTAAATGAATAGCAAATGCTGAGAAGACGAAACTATTTGTACAGTTTTCACAAATTATTCGGTGACCTTAAAAGCGTAACAACTATATATCGTGTCACTTGTCATAACACGATAATTGGTCACATAGCCATCACTTCCAGCAAACGCATATCAAATTATGTGCAGTCTACAATTACAACGGACGCTGATTGATGATCTGTTTACTTTCAAAACAGTGGCACGAAGCGGCGTCAAATGCGTTTTTAATGTACAAAGGAAACGCAAACTTTGCCCGTTGTAGAAAATAGCTTACTCAATAAGTGTGGAGTCTCGTTTATATAATGCTTTTATCTAAAGACAATCGCTAAAGGTTCAATCTCCATAGCAAATCGATATACGTTAATGTTTCATGCGAAAACACACACTTGTTACGATTAATGCTGCCAAAAACAAATTGCTTGACATGCAGAAGTTACTTTGGGCAACCTTAACGTATTTTTATACATACAATCGTATCTATGATTTGCTCCTCGTTCAGTTGAAACACCATGACACTTACTCCGGGACGCGCACACACGGAATTTCACTTTGTCAATAGTTTTTGGTTTAAAATTTAAACATTCATTTAAAATAAACAGTTGTAGATGGCTAATGTTGCGTTATATTCATACAACAGTTACATCTTGGTAATGGTCAAAATAACTCTTAAATATAAAAGCACATATTACTCAGTGAACTTTAAAGGGAAGCTTCTAAGTTTCCTTTTAAAGGCATCATACGGTAATTGATTGCCTAGGCATCACTTCAAGCAAAATCGCAGCACTATATTTAGCGCTGATAATTACAACGGACATTCATTCTCGATCTGATTGTTTTCAAAACAGCAATAGCAACACGAAATGAAATGTTTGCGTAAAACGGAAGAAAACTGTTCGCCCGCTGATGAAAATGATCATTACACTGAATCAATACTATATTATCCTGACATAATTAATCTTGAACCCGTGTGCCGTTTACCTAAGACTTTCATCTACAAACGACAATTGCTACAGTTACATTTCTATAGCTAATGTATATGCTTATAATACTACTATTACTACTACCACTACTACTAATACTTATAATAATAGTAATAATACTAGTAATTAGCAGGTTCGCTACGGATTATACCATAACATGGGAAACGTGTAACGTAAAGAAGGTCTGTAGTTAAAATGTGAATGACCGATGAATTGTCGACCTATTTATGTAATTGTTTCAATCTGTTGTTTTATTGTAATTATTCGCAACAATTAGGACACCCATATTAAATACAAAACTTCGTTCGTGAAGACCAGATTGCTAATAAATACGGTATTTATTGAAAATTTAGAAACTGAAATAAATGTATGCCAGTTAGGATCTATTAGTATAGTTGCATATTTTAATAGTTATTTGTGATTGAAATGTGATATAGTACAAATAAAAGATGACAAATTGTAATGATTTTATAATTATATTACATCTTTACCGGGCCACATCCGATATTAAAATTAATAGCTATAGTGTTAAACTTCTTGACCTTTGTCTAATAAAATCCACCAGTTTACACACTCTTAACTACTGATGGAAAATTACAGATCAATTTACAGTTAAATCGCATCAAGGAGCGTCTGTTATTGAGTTTCTGCTCACTAAAGCACGGTGGCTATACCACGTGACTTTTTAAGATCTGTGTTGGGGGAATGCTATCAACAAAAGCGCGACCCAGGTAACATTTTGAATGATGTCTTTTTAAATATTTCACCATTTTTAATAGGATAAAGTGAAGAGCCCGCTCATTCGTGAGAGTTGTCTCTAGGTATCACGATTTTTTTTAAATAAATATGTTTTCAGTGAAGAGCAACCGCGCGAATGTAAAATGAAGTCCCCACACTGATCCGACATTTTTCTAACCGTTCAAACGCACAGTTGCACTGTACTGAAAACACTAATTTGTTAAATAAAATCATTAAAAATGGTGAAATATTTAAAAAGACATCCTTAAAAATGTTACCTGGGTCGCGTTTTTTTGATAGTATTCTTCCAACAGAGATCTTAAAAAGTCACGTGGCGTAGACACCGTGTAAAGGGTGCACGTTTTCGCGCATAAGTAACTTTATCTGAATATATATAACTGTCATAGACCAATCAGTTGTACCGTGCATGTCAACTTTACTTTCACTTCTGCGTTTAAACTTTTTTCTAATTAGATCAAACCGTCCTGCAACTCAACAAAAATGACGATTTTATAATTCGAATAACTTGCTCACATATGCAGGGCTTCTCAACAATACTTGAAGTTCGTTAGCGTTTTTGAATATAGTTTTGCTCTTCGCTATGTCGCGTGAAAATACAAAAACAAACGTTATATCAATCGAAACTCAATTATCTTTAAAGTAGAGTAGGCAATAAACGTGATTATATTGTATACGACCATATTTATACTTGTTTGCGATGATATAGATTATTGTCCTGATCAAGTCTCTGTTAGGGCCTCAGTTTATAATGTGCATATTAGTAATGGGTGTAAATTGCTGGATTTGTGTAATTCAACATGTACACGCATTGTTAACGGTATAATAGGTGACAGTAGTAAACATACTTTATATGGCCATAACGGGACATCCATGATTGATGACGTCTTAGGTAGTGAACGCAATTTCTCATGTATTGTTAATTTCACAATAGGCGAATTGAATGAATGGAGCGATCACGCTCCGTTAAACCTATCTCCGTGTTGTAATTACTGTTCACCTAAACACGAATAATGTACTATGTTATAATAAAAATGGGACAGTTCACTTAAAAATCGATTTCGATCAGAAATCATTGCTAAATTACCTATTTTTAATCATATTGTGCATAATATTGATTATATGAATACATGTAGATTGTCAGTAAATAATGCCATAAATGATTTTACTGATACTATCCGCAGTGAAGCGGATCCACTATTTTAACATACAGAGGTAAAATATTTCAGATTGTTAAAGATATGTATGCAATTGTTCAATCTTGTGTTAAATCATGTTCTTCGTATTCTGACTACTTTTGTTATTCGGTTGGTCTACGTCAAGGGCAGGTAATATCTCATTTTCTCTTTTCTCTATTCGTAAAGGACCTAGATATGTTTTTACAACATAATATTGAGTCTGGTTTAACTATAGACGATGTTTTACCTATATTACTCCTTTTTGTCGATGATATGGCCATATTGGGTAAAAATCCCGAAGAAGTCCAAACCCATTTGGATAATCTTCTTTTGTATTGTGGTACTTGGGGTCTTAAAGTAAACACCTCACAAACTAAAGTTATGGTTTTCCGTTAGAGGGGCCGTTTACGCCAAAATGATACATGGACATACCATGGCCATAAACCAAGAACGTTTAGTAGGTAAAGCACTTAAGGCTATGAATACTCTATTATACAAGTGTAAAATGTATGATATTAAACCTAAAATACGTTTGTCAGTTATTTGATGCATTTGTTGGTTCGATTCTTAATTATGCCTCCGAAATATGGGGTTTTACAAAGTCGAATGAAATAGAACGTATACATTTAAAGTTATGTAAACGTATGCTACAAGTAAGACTCAACAGTTGTAATGCATGTGTTTATGGACAGTTGGGTAGATACCCACTTTACATAAACCGTTTTATAAGAATATTAAAATATGGGTTTAAAGATAGATTGAGTAATACTATTATCCTCAATACTGTGTTTAATATGAATGCTGAAGAGTGTCATAAAGGACACATCAATTGGGTCTCACATATTGAAAAGTTGTTAACCGATTATGGCTATGGATATGTTTTTTTCTAACCCTAGCTCTGTGTGGGTTACTTCTTTTATATGCCAGTTTAGTAGAGACAGACTTAAAGATACATTTGAACAATAATGGTATAGTACATTAACTAATAGCCCTGTATTATACAAGTATAGAGTTTTTAAACCTACAATAGTATGCGAACCTTATTTGGATTTTTTTCCAAGGAATTTGCGTGTTCACTTTGTTAAGTAAAGAATTTTCTGTACATCCATTGAGAATCCAAACAGGGAGTTATGCCCGCACTAATATTCCACGCAATGAACAATAATGTTAATGTTGCAATAGTAGAGACATTGAAGATGAGTTTCACTTCGTTTGTATTTGTCCATGTTTTAGTGTTTAAGACAAAAATACCTAAAACGTTATGTATATGTTAATCCATCTGTGTTTAAGTATCATACACTACTAACTTCATCTGAAAAAACGAACTTGTCAAGTTATGTAAATATATAAAGAAGAATTTGTTATTCGAAATTCATTGATAAATAATACCATATAACCGGTATCACTTACAAAGTCTTTCAGCATTTTGTTCTTTTTTTCATTTTTCATTTGTTTTTGTATTGAACTTGTATTGAAAACGTGACATACTTACTTATACAAAATGTATATTGTATGTATTGACAATGTACTTATGTTTAAGTCTAAATAAAATGTATGTTCTGTTCTGTTCTTTAAACAGCAGAATCAATCGAAACGAGTGGTCCATAATCCTCTACGTACTCAAACCTGATAGATAATTATCTATCTGATAGTTCAATGTGTGAGACATTAAGGCTGAAATAAAACAAGCTTGCTTAAAGACCCATTGCGATCCACAATAGTTTTCTATTTCAAATAAACTTAACGATGTATGCTGATTCAAATTAGCTCAAGCTGTTGGCTCATCATATGTTACGTAATTTTACGGATTGTTTTGAAGATTAAGTCATTTATTTTGGTTTCAACGTTTTGTGATGCAAGACTTCAGTCAATTGGCTTAAATTCTGAATGGTGTACTCGAAAAAAATCGTTTTATTATTTACACTTATATTTTAGCGCCTACTTATATATACTCTTAAACATGAACGTACGTGTCCTGTTTGTATCCGTGTCGAATTATTAACCAAGATAAGTATTGATGCAAAGCATCAAAGGGCGTCGGGAATTTCAGTGTAAAAGGCACTCAATGAAGTTACATGAACGATTTTTTTTCTTCTGTAAATATTAATATATTCAATTTGGCCGATTATTTTAAACAAAGTAGAAAAAAGATACTAGTATAACCATTATCTTTGATTTTGTGTTTTAACCCCCAAATAACCATTATCTATGATGTTGTGTTATAACCCCCAAATAACCATTATCTATGATTTTGTGTTGTAACCCCCAAATATTTCATAATTCATTTTATTTACATTGGTTTCTCTTATTATATTATGTAATTGATAATTGCATTTTAAAAAACTGCTGTTTACCTAGCAACCATCATAATATGAAACTTGCAAATTGTGTTTACTTGATTAAGTTGTGTTTTTGTTATTTGCATATTGTATTCGAAATAACGATTGTGTTAAAAAAAATCAATATTTGTGTGAAATCAAATTTAGGTCCAAAATGTCCATTATAAATGAAACTAGACACTCTAACATTATACGGTTTTATGTTTTTTGAACACTGAAATCATAGTTAAAGTGTAATGGTGATTCTAAAACCTTTTTTGTTGAGAATATCTTGTGTTATACTTAAATAAATGTCATATGGTAAAATAAGTGTATGCCTGTACATGTCGTTGTAAATTGATTGTATATACATATATTATGACATGAATACAATCATTTAAGCAAGAAAAAACAACATTGTAGCATTATATCTAGCTTTAAAAATTACATACGGGCACTGACCGACGATCTGTTTTTAAAACAATATAACACACCTGAAACTCGTTGTTTGCGTATAACGAAGAAAAGAATAATCAAAATGGTCATTATTTATTCGATATTCTAAGTGTCGTTAAGACATATGTTAGGCAGAACCTCGAATTGCATTTACATATTGATTTTATGTCCAGACAAGTGCTTAGTATTAATATGTAGGACCAACATTTCATTGGCGAATTAATATGCTTATAGTTGTAATGTGAAGGCAAAGACATCTTACGCCGAATGTTACCAAGACCTTTGCTACACCGATTGCATTGTGTTTGTTTACAGACTAGCTAATAATACATACGGAGACCATTCAGCTCAAACAAGACTTGATAAGTACTTGATAACGTGCGCTCTTGACTATAGAATCTAGTTTAGTTTGTTACTTTTTATTCAAATTTGTATTGGTATACATTAGAATAAAATATTTAAAATTAAATCTAAAGCGTAACATATATATATTTGATAAGGAATATTAATATGAGTACACCATATGCAAATGCATTAATTTAAAGGAAGGAAAAGGAAGTACAGCAATTGTGATTTTACATCTGCTAATTTAGTATGAAAAATGAAATATGCACAATCACCTGAATAAGCAATTATTATTAGCCTACTAAACATTGCAACCGGATTGCATCTCAGATATTCCACACAGTGTACATATTCATGAAATGATTAAATGCATATGTTCTCCATTTGCTAAGCATAATACTTTCAAATTGATCTCATTATCAGACGTGCATTGTCGAAATAAACCGCTGTGGAATATATTTTCCTTTATTTCGACAATGCTGAAATATAGCTGTCACGCGCGGCGGAAGAAGTTCCAAATTTAACCGTTCCTTTTAAACTTTTCCTATTGAAATATGAGAAGAAATTAAAAACGAATCGAGAATGTGATATTTTTATTGTTAGAATTTGAAAAAAAAATATGCAAAAGCGAAACAAAAACTCAATTTTATTTGAACATTTAATTGAACAAAATGGTGTGCAAAGTCAGTTTAAGTCAACGGATATAAATGAAATTGAGCCACAAATAAAATAAAATAACCGGAAATAAGTATAATTACACGTAGCACATAATTTGGATGATTTAAAATATCGCTTGCAGCTGAAACTGTGCTGTAGAATAGATTAATGTTATTATTAAAGCTTTGACAGGAGTCATAAAAACTAAATTTAGTATAAACGACACGTTACCTCAATGGCAACATTAATCCTATGCTAATAACAATACAATTACAAAGATATACTCTTCCAGTGTCTGTTCTTAAAGTGTTATGCATGATACACACACACTGCGAAATACGTTTTGGATTCGTTCGATGCTTTAAACAAATGTGTTACTGTTAAAAAAAACACCACGTCCATATTGTTGTCCCACAATGTTTCGTCACCGAAATGACGTCACACGGGATACGTCTTAAATTGCGTAATCAAGTGATGAAAATAAAATACGGAAAGCTGGTTCGGTAATATAGTTTTAAAGAAATAATTGACGACTAAGAAAATTGATGGGATAAATCGAATATTAGGTCGGTGCCGAATAAAGCGAAGTTCATTTTGCTCGGCCCGAAAATCTGAACCAATCGTAAAGGCTCGTGGTTCAGATTTGCTAAGCCTCGAAAAATAAACTTCGATTTTTTTTGGCACCGACCTAGTATTATGTACCTAATGACTTGCATAGTTCTCACCTGAAATTATCACTCAAATATTCTAATCGGGACAGTATAATAGCAATGCAGCAATATAAGCTCCTTAAAGTGTACCTATTTATATTAATGTCTTTGGAATGGGGAATTAACTCCATTAGACAATATTAAAAACATTTTTTACAGTATGTTTTGCAATATGATTCCATAATTCTGGATATTTAAGACATTAACTAGTTTTAAATTGAATTAGAGCACATATAACAGCGATCGTCTTATTCATGTTACTTATTATTGTTTGAGGCATTAGCTGTGTGTCAAGTTTGAAAACAATGGTTTAGATGAAGCAGAATGCTTTATACATTATCTTGATTGCTATCGTCACATATGTTACCAAGTGATTGAGGTCATTCCGCTTCAACTGAAATTGCGGGTGAAGGTTAGTGAAATAATGTTTCTGTATATAGGAATAACATGATACATTACACAAAAAAAATCAACATTAAATATGTATTTCTTGGAGGCATGTGACACATTGCCTAGACATAATACAAACATTTAATGCACATATATAGCTCTTTGGAAATCAAGGAAGAATAGCAATAGGCAAGTTTGGTTTGAATGTTTGCATAAAGAAGACAACAAAACACATACCATTAGGCATTCAGTAAAGACAATTAAAACAGCTGCGGTTAATGCAGAGCATGTGAGCTTTAACCCAGATGAAAACGTACGACATTTATAAAATCGATTAAAACTGAGACCACCGCCTTTGAACAGTCGGTGCGATTCATGTGGGGCTATCCAGTTTTTGCCGAACCCGACAGTAATCAAAGAATGAATCGCATTAAACACAATTCAAAACAATAGAAACGCTGGGAAAAGATAACCATTGCAAGCAGAACAACATAGAATAATAAATTATATATGTAAGAATTATGAAATATTTCAACTTCATAATTTTGTTTATCAAATATACAAATATGTATGCAGCGCTTTACATGTACATCACATTTACATTCAGTATAACTTCTTATGCAACAGCGGGAGAGAAACCATATTATACAATGGGTCGTTTATTTATGGCAAGGTATCGTGTGCCAATCAGCGAGGCACCAAACAGATTCCCTAGAAAAGACACACTCGTACATTACATGTACCACACACCAAGCAACAGACAGAAACACGAATTAAGTGTATAGAACTCATGTTTAAATATTGACCAAAAGTACGCCCTATTGTACAAGCTGCAACATCTGATAATAGAACGAACGGTTACACAATATGATAAAAAAAAAGAAACAAGTCCAATAAAGAATGTGTCGTCTGTAGATAAATGTGAATGACCGATGAACTGTTGACCTATTAAACAACAAACATTGCACAATATTATCGGATGTTGTTTCGCTGCTGACAAATACATTCATCAATTATATTCGTTAATACGAGTCACGATTTAGTTAAATGCAGTTTCGAAAAGCAATTAAAATAGCTAAGTCAATACACGTAAATACTGCTACTTTAAACAAATCCAGGTCGTCGTTTATGTACTTTAGCTTTTGTTTAGGTTGCGTAATCTTTCCCGTTAAAAAAAAACATAGTTTTTTATTTACTTTATTTGACTGATCACATATTAATTTATGTAATACGGTTGTTTGGGATACTCACATAAGCATGACAGTTTTTTCCATCAAAACTACGTAATCAATCGGAGAACGAATGAATTGTTTTGCTTTGGATACACAACTACCACACGTTTTCATTTAATTGCGAAACATTTATGAAATACTTAAATAACATTCTTAAATAATCCGTTTTCGATCAATGATAAGTGCATTTAGATTTGGATTTGTGATAAGTTCCCACTTTTTTAACTGTTTTAAATGCACTACTAAATATTGAATACTAAATAGGGATTCAAATCGCGTCGAGTGTTAATGGGTATCTACTATGGCTTATAGTGGACTTGTAATTTTATTTCAATCAACGGGAGGGCATGGTTTATTGCTAAAACTGGCATTCATTAAGTGTTATAAGCAAACAAGTGAGCGCATACGTATATATGTTCTTTTATTGTGAGATCTGCAAGATGAACTGATTGTTTATGTAGAGCTTTTTTTAACGCGAATCGACCAGTTAGTATGCGTGAGAATATGCAGAGCTTCATTTAGCTTTCATAGCATTGACATGTCATTAAGCATGTGGTAAATGTTTGTTGTTTGGTGTTGCTATGCCACGTAATAAAGTTAAGCAACATGCTATTTATAGGAAATATAATATGATAGTGCCCTTCCGATAACGCCAGAAATGATTGTGCGACTCCTCCAAAAGCCCATAGGGACTGTATTGAGGTAATATAATATACAGTTATTTCATGGATGCGCGGTGACCAGTCAAAACTGTTGTCCCAGGGTATCAGGGATGACTTTGGAACTGTTACCCGAGGCCGATAGGCCGAGGGCAACAATTCCCAATGTCAGCCCTGATACCGAGGGACAAAAGTTTTGACTGTTCACCAAGAATCCATGAAATAACTGTTTTATTACCTGATCAAATTTCAAATATAGAAAAAAGAGCAAATTTTATTTTATGCTTTCCGGTGGTTTATAGAGAAATATCAGTGAAATAAAACTGATATTTCACTGTTTGAAACAGTGAAAAATAACCGTGAAAGATATCGAAATTGTTCACTGTTTTACTGTGAAATGACGTCTTTTTTGACAAAATGACATCATTATTCCAACGGGCAACAGTTCAAACTATTGCCCGGTCAACAGTTCGAAATATTCACCGGTAACAGTTTTAAACATTGCAACCTTACTTTTTCGACGAGAAAATATAAAAAAATAAGTAATTATCATGTATATAAGGCATCGGGTAATAATATTAATTATATACCCCCAATACGATACAATGAAATCACTTATTAGAAGGACGTAACAAATACGTCTTATGACGTATAAAATACACATACAGTTTCTTGTCCCGGGTGTACAAATATTACATGTAGATGTATGTGTGTGTACATTTAATCCGGACGCGCAACTGGAATTTCACGGTGTTCGTATTTATTTATGTTTTAGGTTTAAACATTGGTGCATTTATGTCAATGCCATAAACCCTCGTCAAGAGATTATTTCAATAATTGAATGGTGTGACGGTTAACAACATGTGTTAATGCCAATGGAATATCGAACAGATCCCATCTAATTTCAAGACATTAGTCATTCTTTTATTATTTGTTATTCTTTGATAACTTGATCTTACAATCAACATGCTATTTTACAGTATTTTTTCAAGCAAATGCATTCAGAGAGGAATTGTTCGTGAATAAAAGTAAAAAATGAGTAACGTTTCGCGTAAAATACATGTTATGTATTTGATAGTAACATTCCATTAAAAAAAAACATTTTTATCACCAATATCACTGAATTTTATTCGTTTGTAGTTAGATTAAAGTTTGATGTTATATGCAAACAGCGAAATTGTATATGGCATCCCGCTAGACAAGTTCTTCAATAGATTATTTGAAACGTACAAAAAAGCAAATAAATGATGCACTGACTTTCTGAAATATCAAAGCTGTAAATCTGATGCGAATATCCAATATATTGATGTAGACCATAATGATGTAATCGATGTTTCACGCAGTATGTATGTGTTATATTAGTATAATAATTTTAATAGAAATGTTACGTTATGTATGAATGTATGTTCGCCTTATGGTATTAAGTTAGTGTGTAGCCATTAACATTCATTGCCGGACATTAATTGGCAAATGCAAATCCAATTAACACAATACAGACACATCTGCTTGTATGTGCTCAAAGATGTATGTGTAATGTTGAAAATGGTATAAGGTAGGTTTGTTAACGTAAACTTAATAAGACATTAACCAATTACTGTATACAATAAAACATATGCTGATTAATATACTCGTGCCGTTAATAATGAGTGTTTGTGATAATGACGTGTTTAGCATGCATGATTGATTTTGCAAATACAATACACATGTATTTACTTACGTTGTTAAGTGGGCTTCAATAGATAAAAGTTAAAATTTTACTTAAAGACTGTACACACAAACACTAAGACAAACGAAACGATCATATTTGCGCGGTTTACTAAGAAGAAACAGCAACTCATTTGCTGTACTTATCTCTTAAATACGACATTACAATAGATGCACGAACATTGCGATTTCATACAAATTATTTTGTTTATATGCATGTAAGCTCATAACATCTTCAAGGTTTTATATTTGTCACAAATAACGTTTTTTTTTTGAGAAAGTCTGTCTTATTTTGAGAGTGTTATCCATTAATTACTATTAATGCATTAAACCATTTTTAATTAAAATCCATTATAAGTAAGCCGTTTACAATTCTTACATGCTTGGATTCGCAGTGTTTAATATTTCATAAACACAGCAACCGCCAGTGATTTAAAATAACAGTGTTACCTGAGTAGCCAACAGTTGATCTTTAAGAAGTTCGTATAGTCATTTTCTCCGAATCTACGAGCCTTGTAAAAATGTTAAGGTCTAATAGTTTATTGGCGCGTTCTTATATATATTTCCATTAACTGTTTTAAATATCTTCAAACGCATCAGAAAAGAAAGATCAGAGAATAAAGCAAAAGTTCATCTTCTTATATGAATTGCATAACATTCGTATGGAAATGATTATTGAAATAAAATAATATCCTTTGTGTAATAAGTACATGTCCCTAGATATTACCTATTGATATCCGACCTTTCATCTGTTGGTATGACAGTTAAAATGAAAGGATGTGTACACACATCGGGCAATGATGGATGATCTGGTTATATTGCGAAAACAATAAACAACTTTAAACAATAATTAAGAATTTGTTTGTTGAAATTATCAGTAATGCATTTAAATAAAACAGAGGTTGTTTTCCTCAACAGTAAAGCAGGTTGTTGTTTTTCAGAGAAAAATGTTTGTGGTATATACTTAGTATTCAAGGTTTAAAATAATTAACACACTTATAATGCAATCGTTAGGATACAACATATAAGTTTTCTTCGATTGATTAACAACCGCTCAGTAAGTTATACGTTTCCGTAGACTTCTTAAGGAAACTTGCCACGAATCATGACATCAGGACGCTTTGTCACTCGTTTTGCCCATTATGTGTCTTGTTCTCATGACATTTTTGTGTGACTTATGCTTGTTGCTTTTAGTATTGTATCATAACACGTTTTGCTGATACTTACATGNTGCGCGGTTTACTAAGAAGAAACAGCAACTCATTTGCTGTACTTATCTCTTAAATACAACATTACAATAGATGCACGAACATTGCGATTTCATACAAATTATTTTGTTTATATGCATGTAAGCTCATTACACCTTCAAGGTTTTATATTTGTCACAAATAAAGTTTTTTGAGAAAGTCTGTCTCATTTTGAGAGTGTTGTCCATTTAATTACTATTAATTAATGCATTAAAACATTTTTAATTATAATCCATTATAAGTAAGCCGTTTACAATTCTTACATGCGTGGATTCGCAGTGTTTAATATTTCATAAACACAGCAACCGCCAGTGATTTAGAATAACAGTGTTACCTGAGTGGCCAACAGTTGTTCTTTAAGAAGTTCGTATTGTCATTTTCTCCGAATCTACGAGCCTTGTAAAAATGTTAAGGTCCAATGGTTTATGGGCGCGTTCCCATATATATTTCCATTAACTGTTTTTAATATCTTCAAACGCATCAATAAAGAAAGATTAGAGAATAAAGCAAAAGTTCATCTTCTTATATGAATTGCATAACATTCTTATGGAAATGATCATTGAAATAAAATAATATCCTTTGTGAAATAAGTACATGTCCCTAGATATTACCTATTGATATCCGACCTTTCATCTGTTGGTATGACAGTTGAAATGAAAGGATGTGTACACACATCGGACAATGATGGATGATCTGGTTATATTGCGAAAACAATAAACAACTTTAAACAATAATTAAGAATTTGTTTGTTGAAATTATCAGTAATTCATTTCAATAAAACAGGTGTTGTTTTCCTCAACAGTAAAGCAGGTTGTTGTTTTTCAGAGAAAAATGTTTGTGGTATATACTTAGTATTCAAGGTTTAAAATAATTAACACACTTATAATGCAATCGTTAGGATACAACATATAAGTTTTCTTCGATTGATTAACAACCGCTCAGTAAGTTATACGTTTCCGTAGACTTCTTAAGGAAACTTGCCACGAATCATGACATCAGGACGCTTTGTCACTCGTTTTGCCCATTATGTGTCTTGTTCTCATGACATTTTTGTGTGACTTATGCTTGTTGCTTTTAGTATTGTATCATAACACGTTTTGCTGATACTTACATGCGGACTTTTTATCAAACGTTATATGCATTCCATTTTAATTAAACTAAATACCACGCATGGTGCTGCGATGACATGAAGGTATACACGGATAAAAATACAAAAGCTCTAGTTTATGATCCTATTTTCTGAAATATGGATGAAACGAAATTTATCTTTTTTCTTTATAAGAAGACTGCTATTTATCTTGTCATGATTCGAGAGTTTTTTATTAATGTCAAATTATTTAACCCTTACATAGTTACCAATAAGATACAACAACTCAACAGTTGATATAAAAACGTTGAGAATCGACATGCCATGCTGCGGCGGTTTATCAAACGAATTGAAACGACGTTGAAGTGTGGTTCCATTTGCGTACTAGTTGTTATATCTAAATTTATTAAGTCTGAAAGATAAACACACATTACAACAAAACGGATACCTTTAGAAATTGCAAGACACATGGGACACATGGGACAAAGAGAAATATAACGTTATCAAGTTGGTATTTCGGAAAAATGATTGGAAGGCTACAACACACATGATGAAAGCAAAATGGGTATATTTAAATTGTGTAAATAATCGTATTGTATGGTACTGATATTAAACTATATAAATAAGTTTTACATTATATCTACCATAAAAACACCAGCGGATTCTATATCAAAAATGAAACACGTACAGTATCAATACATTAACACAGTTGATGCGTTTGAAAAAAAAACCAGAAGCGCATTAATTCGGCGCTAATAAAAAAGACCTGTGCTAATCCAATCTTCAGTGCAACGTCAACACTATTAGGGGTTAAAACCAGAAGAACGTCCTATCCAATATATGTGCTACGTACATCAGTGCCATAGATAATTAAATTGCGAGATTCCATTCCTAAAAGCGTAAGCATGTGCGGTATTGATGGTAATTTCATTAAAGATTCAAACAGTACTTATTTTCGTGGAGTATTACCCTTTATATTCTTCAACGCGGTATTCTCATATTGTGTGCGTCCAAACGTTCTTTGCTCGAATTATTTTACTATGGAATAGGAATGAAAATGCTTCAACAATATGGGTAAAGGGTAAGGTTTTGAGCTATTTTAAGGTGTGTAGCCTGTTGGAATTGGTTCTTTGCCATGAATCAAAACCATTTGATAATGTTTGTCTCACTTTGTTTACATGGGAACCGCACAGAGAACTTGCAATTTTTTGCAATATGTCAGAGAATAAGTGTGTGCAAAAAGCGGTTGATCATGTCAAACGAAACGAGTTTCTTGACTCATAGTAGGTTACTTTAACAACTATATGTTATTTATTATTGTTTAGTAAATACTACGTATGAAAGTGTTTCGACATTATAATAAGTATCTATTAAAACCCTGGAATACAATGACATAATATGTTGACTTCATGTGAGCAATGGGAGTTCAAGTAATTTCCAACTTACCGCTGAACTAAGTAATCAAAAATAACATAATTTTTCCAGTCATGAAGTTGTGTGGTCTACTTACCGGATGATATGAGTAGCAACAATACTAACTTTGGATAATCTTTTGAAATAGTTAAAATAGCTTTTAAAAAAGCTCTCAAGAGATAGGCATCTCAAATGTTGGAAAAGTTGAGCTGTTCTCATGATGAGAGTTCACAAACTATTTCAGAAAATGTAATATCAGTCACATTACGTAACCCTTGATATGTCAGAATCCATTAACGCCTTTTTTTTTTGGCAAACATTTGTATAATTTGCACCGAGTGTTATTATCTTATAATGACATGAAAGGCACTTTCTCAACCGGTAATACTTTAAATTTAATTTCGGAGTATTTGCAGAACTGGTCTTTGTGTTCAAAATGCGTTAATACGTTGTTTGTTTAATAGAAACCTAATAATTATTTTAGAACATTACTATCGTTAATATAGACGGTCTTTACCTGATACAATAAAGAACGCCTACTATAATATTTATTCGTTCCTCTGTTTTATACGAACGGACTGTGAATCGTAAGGACTAAAACATTCGTGTGGAATATGTATTACATATTTCAGAATGGGGATGACTATGCATGTTAATTTGTATGACAAGCTCAAATGGAAGAAAGATGGACTTTTATCAATAATGTGAATGTGCATACCACTTAATAACTTGTGTGAATATTGGTCTTCAGATCATTTGTACGACCATACTTCCCCAGTGGGTTTAGTGTCAATTACTGGAATAAGCATGTGTACTTAATAATAGTACAACAGAGAACCAAGGAGAAGTGTTGGTAGGTTATTGAAAGCCCTGAACTGACTGACATACAGCTGAATACGGCGAATATCAATTTAAATTGCAAACAATTATTTTCCACGTATAACACGGACACGTTGGTATTACAGATTCCATACAGTCAGCATTAGTTACAACAAACCCAACTGTTGTTGACGGTTTTTTTAACATTTAATTTCTTATTACAATGTACGGAACAAATGAAACTAATTGTTAAGTGTCATTGTTAGTAATTAAGAGAATGGGATATGCAACCTCAGTAATTTTAAACAAATCAAGAGCGAAGGTCAAGCCTGATATTGAGTGAACTGATTATATAGAACAGTGAACCTCAAAACACATAATACAACATTAATTGTGCGGTAGGCTTATATTTAAAGTAAATGATCAACTGTCTATAAAATACAACACAATACAAACTCTACGACTTGTAACATTAAATAATATTTACAGCTTGCGTCAACGACTTGAACATGGTTAAAACCGGTTGAAAGGATACAAAACTTCACACAAGTGTAAATAAACATTAACCTCATAGCAACATTATTCAAACTAAAACAACCCCATAACAGAGAATAATACTCGATGTAATTACCATGTAATCACTCACTGGTTATCAAATACCGGAGCAACACAATTCAACTGATTAAAGGAGTGATGCAATAAAATAAATACACATATCAGCTGAATCACTTCTTGTTAACAACATTTCAGGATTTTACCTCATAAAGTAAATATCCCCGATCATCATACAGAATTTCAGAAAGAAGTTATACTACAGGGTATAAAATGCCCATCGGAAGTGTATATAGCGATGCTGAATATATCCCGTACATCACCAATAACAGTGTAACGATTTAATTTCCCTGACTACCTAATTGTGTGTCCTATATCTAAATTACGGTCGGATCACGTTAACAACGATACAATTTTTGTTAACTTTCACGTACTATATACAATTGTATATACCGGTACATTGTAAAAGTGTAAATATAGTGACTGTATGCTATTAAATCCAAACATAGATTTTATGCTGTTCGTTTAATCATTGCTGCACATGAACTATTGTGCAATTCAATTTATATCTTAATAATGCAACGAAAAGATCAACGATACGTTTATGTTGGAAATATATCAATGGATCATCCATCTTAGAGCGCTGAGTCCAAATCAAGAATGACTTTTCTTTGCAATGTGCACTTCAGCAAAAGATAAATGGTAGAGCATTCATAGCCTCCTTCACGTAATATCCAATCTTAAAACTGATTATTGTATTTCTCAGACACATTGTCATAAACATAATGAAATGAATACAAATTGATATATATTGTATGATCTCTGTTCAATGTTATATTGTTAACGCGTTTAATATATTGTTACACAGTGAGACTGCTTACTTTGTTGAATATTTGCTTGGTTATACAACTATTCTACTGTTGAAATTGCGTACGAAAAGAAAGTTATCGTTCGATGGACGGTCTGTCATCACCGGCTGTGTTAAATTATTTAAAGCCCATATAACGCTTAAAATCAACGAATATTTCGTAACATATTTCGTAAAATGAAATTTACTCATAATAAATCAGTGTTCCTTTTAGCAATAGCCAAAATTTCAACGCTTGATGTGGTCTGGTACATAGATTTAACAAGATACAAAATGCTCTATTTTTTAAATTTGGTACAATATACTCAATACGTATTTACATGTATATCTATTTAAATGTATTATACATAAGGATACAAGTAGTTACAAGGGAACTATGTGATTGTATATTGTGTGTGAATACTGTGTTTTATTGGGCCGGTGGCCTTTATTTACTTAAATACAATTGTTTGAGTTTGAGTATATCCATTGTGTTTTCGCATATTATTTTTTTTTATACATGTAAATTATTTCCTCTGTTTAACCGTCCGTCGTCTTGTCCGTTTGCAAAAACTGAAATAACTTGAGTACAACATAAACCTGTATTCGGCGATTTCTCACAAAGTACTGAAGTTACTTGGATACAACTGGGGATACGTACACAGTCAAATGTAAGTAGTCTCCATAACATTGTTTTCGTCAGATGCCAAAGGTCAGTGCACTGTTATTTGAAATATAACATAATTTCATGGTGTTATTAATCAAAAAGTATATAACATATTATCATTAAACTTGGGGTCTACATTCTGATTTAATTGTACAAAATGTACCTGTAAAAATATATCATTCCGTTCTTCTGTTCATCCAACAGTCTAACAGTCTGTCTGCAAATATTTAATAATTTGACAATATGACTAACGATTGACACTTTGCTAACACAAAGAACAGTCAATATATACATTATAGATGTCATCGCGTTTCGTTTATTTTTGATCGCCAACATGGCTTCAAGGATTTAGTGGATTTTTTACCATTTTTGCAAATATTTCAAAATAAGTTGTGGTTTCTTAAATGAGGCATTTTAGTTCCGTTTTTACTCTGATGAATATGGTAGAATAGTGCAAATGAATGGCTTGAATTATAACAGATATCAGTGTGCGGTTAAATGTGTTATGCACGTGTTTTGTGAACAAAAGGCGTTAAACGGTTGAGCCATTCCAATAAATATTTAATCCATGAATATGTAGTGTTTGAATTTGACTGCGCTAGCATTGCTCATTTGCTTCTTGCGTAGGTTGTTTCAAACAAGGATCCGTTTCGGTTTACAATATTTTGTGATCGTCAATTAACACATATCTAAATAAATTGACATGAACTGGTTTTATGCAAGAACTGCTCTTCTGATAGAGTTTCTGGAGTTTCAGCTTTTGATATTGCAAATCATGAAGAGTTTATACAGAAGTTGATCAAATAGCGTGTGTGGTGAAGATACTTTAAGGTAATTTTACAAATCAAAACATAACGTGGAAACTCTTGAGAACATAGATATCATTGATCGCGAGGTTATCCGAGACAAATACCGTTTTTTTCAGACCACGATCATTGTTGCTATAGCAGCTAGGATAGGATTTGCCTGTAAACATAACCATTTATTACAGAAATGAGACTTCCACATTTGTTTATGAAGTGATTGTGTCACAACTCGTCGGAAAAAAACAACAGATATCCAACCCCGGTCTTCACTCTTATCTTTGTCTTGACAAAACCTAGAAAATTAAATAAGCACCGGCAATTTCCACTAGCGGGTGATGAATATGTTTCCTTTTTACGCTAAAACCCCATCGTGACACATATGCCAGTTTAAAAGTGGTATTTGGCATGTAACACTGTGTCCATTAGAATTGTAAACAAAACAAAGTATATATATTAATTAAATTGTTTTAAAGATGATGAATAGGACATTATTAAGTGATGATAGATAACATTTGTTCAAATAAATTTCAATTTTATAAACGATTTCGAACGATTTTTGCATTTGTATCACACCTTGAATTCAGGTTTATGATTTAAACTTGGATTTCCAATAATTTAGAAAAATAGGGCACCGCACCACAATTCAACAACGATCTATGACTGATGCTGATATAACATTGAGTTAGCCACATGAATGTTGGGTTAGGAATGTATATGTTTTATTTTAATGTATATAATTATTTAAAACGAAGGTCATTTTGTATTCGATAATTTCCACTACTCTCGTACTTAATAGTATCCGTTATCAATTTCGAATAAAAATGTTTGTAAAAGTTGTTGCCTTTTAAAAGTTTCAATTGATGAGCTTTTGTTTGAATTCAACCGTTGAATAGTTAACTAAATTTGAAATGTTTTCGTGTTGTATTGCTTTTTAATTTGAATCATGATTCTAAGATCGTATTCTTTATGTCCAACTCAATTTATTTTTAAAATGTTTTTACCCAAGAGGAGTTTTGAAACAAAACCAACTGCTTTGCATTGACAATTCCCAACGTTGTGCTAATGTTTAATCTGAACCAAATATAAACAAAATAAAACGAAACCAAAGCAAATAGAAGTATCGTTGCATTCTTTCTTTCGTTCAATTATTTGGCACATAACAAAACTAATTAAAGTTTATGAAAGACGGATGCTTGTTGGAGATGTCAGAGACTGTTTTTTTCTGAAACTAAAACAAAGAATAGGCCTTACGTAGTATGTGTAATTTCAATTGGATATGTCACGTTTTTC
The DNA here is from genome assembly GCA_007657795.1 of Dreissena rostriformis. Lineage (NCBI taxonomy): Eukaryota > Metazoa > Mollusca > Bivalvia > Myida > Dreissenidae > Dreissena > Dreissena rostriformis. The sequence goes on from VMBQ01003080.1 coordinate 85,437, forward strand.
TTACAGAATTATATGCCAGTGTTCCATAACGCTTATGCACTATACCCGTTGAGCACGATGATCACGTAGCGTTCGCACCAACGGAAATGCTTCTACAAATCCGTTCACAAGATATCATAAATGACATATATATCATCGTGGTTTATTTATCCAACGTGGCATATTAATCATAGCCTGAAATTTATATGTAGATTGAAACATCTGTATTACTGAAATGCAATGTTTCCATCTGTGATTTGAAAATTAAGAAATTGTCATTTTTTTAAATTCGTGATTAAGCGTAGCAAAACTAGTTTCTGAAGAAACGAATTCAAATCCAGTTATTTTTGAGTGACAATTATGTGTAAATTATGTTATGTTACTTAAACAAAATATCACTGTTTTGTGTTGATTTGTAATAACGTTAGCTTGCGTTTGCTTCTTTTGTTGTGTTTTCGCTGTTTTCAACAGTATTTCAGGCGGTTAGGTAACTTACTCACATTTTCTTGGGTTAGTTGGTTCTTAGTGAACAAACTTCTGCCAGTAACTGACAACTGTCTCATTTGAGTAAAAGGTGATGGGGGAACGACCAATCCGCACTCATAACGCCGTAAGAACGCGTTGAGGATACCTAACATATTTCGCGGCGATCACATGGCGCTCTGACAATTTTTGAACGCCTTGCAAGCGCTGTGGCAACGCCGTCCGGAATGACAGGCCTTTGAAGATAGAAGGTAGACCATACCATGGAATACAAATAGTATCGTATGAATTGTAAGTCATTTAAATATAAACTGCTCAGTACATAAAGGATTGTAGTAACCACGTATCAATTTTGTATGCGTTACTTGTTCAGGTCCATGAATTAAACTAAATGTATAAAATATGTAACGTAATATCAAGCATAACATAGAGTACCATTCATGTAAAGCATATTTGTTCCAGCACAGCTATATAAACCGTTTGCCATCCAAATACCATCATACATTATATAATTTAATCGACATATATTCAAAGTGAAAACTATCCGTCTATTTCCAAGAACTTTAAATAAAAAAACGCGTTAAAGGTCAATTTAATATTTGCCGACCAATTTATGTTATGTATTGTTACTAAATGTGCTCAAATGGTATACTAGTTAATTNATTGAGTTTGCCACATAAATGTTGGGTTAGGAATGTATATGTTTTATTTTAATGTATATAATTATTTTAATCGAAGGTCATTTTGTATTCGATAATTTCCATTACTCTCTTACTTAATAGTATCCGTTATCAATTTCGAATAAAAATGTTTGTACAAGTTGTTGCATTTGAAAGTTTCAATTCAGGAGCTTTTGTTTGAACTCAACCGTTGAATAGTTAACTACTAGTAAAATTGAAATGTTTTCGTTTGTATTGCTTTTTAATTCGAATCGTGATTCTAAGATCTTATTCTTTATGTACAACTCAATTTATTTTTAAAATGTTTTTACCCAAGAGTGAGTTTTGAAACAAAACCGATTAATACCCCCAACTGCTTTGCATTGACCATTCCCAACGTGTTATGCTTATGTTGAATCTGAACCAAATTTAAACAAAATAAAACGAAACCAAAGCAAATAGAAGTATCGTTGCATTCTTTCTTTCGTTCAATTATTTGACACATGACAAAACTAATTAAAGTTTATGAAAGACGGATGATTGTTTGAGATGTCAAAGACTTTTTTTTCTGAAAGTAAAACAAAAAAAAGGCCTAACGTAGTATTTGTTACTTCAATTGGATATGTCACGTTTTTCTTACAGAATTCTTTGCCAGTGTTCCATAATGCTTATGCACTATACCCGTTGAGCACGATGATCACGTAGCGTTCGCACCAACGGAAATGCTTTTACAAATCCGTTCACAAGATATCATAAATGACATATATATATATATCATCGTGGTTTATTTATCCAACGTGGCATATTAATCGTAGCCTGAAATATATATGTAGATTGAAACATCTGTATTACTGAAATGCAATGTTTCCATCTGTGATTTGGAAATTAAGAAATTGTCATTTTTTTTAATTCGTGATTAAGCGTAGAAAAACTAGTTTCTGAAGAAACAAATTCAGTTATTATTGAGTGACAATTATGTGTAAATTATGTTATGTTACTTAAACAAAATATCACTTGTTTGTGTTGATTTGTTATAACGTAAGCTTGCGTTTGCTTCTTTTGTTGTGTTTTCGCTGTTTTCAACAGTATTTCAGGCGGTTAAGTAACTTACTCACATTTTCTTGGGTTAGTTGGTTCTAAGTGAACAGACTTCTCCAAGTTACTGACAACTGCCTCATTTGAGTCAAAGGAGATGGGGGAACGACCAATACGCACTCATAACGCCGTAAGAACGCGTTTAGGATACCTAACATATTTCGCGGCGATCACATGGCGCTCTGACAGTTTTTGGAACGCCTTGCAAGCGCTGTGGCAACGCCGTCCGGAATGACAGGCCTTTCAAGATTGAAGGTAGACCATACCATGGAATACAAATAGTATCGTATGAACTGTAAGTCATTTAAATATAAACTGCTCAGTACATAAAGAATCTGGATTGTAGTAACCACGTATCGATTTTGCATGCGTTACTGGTTCAGGTCCATGAATAAAACTTAATGTATGTAATATGTAACGTAATATCAAGCATAACATAGAGTACCATTCATTTAAAGCATATTTTTTCAAGCACAGCTATATAAACCGTTTGCCATCCAAATACCATCATACATTATATAATTTAATCGACATATGTTCAAAGTGAAAACTATCCGTCTGTTTCCAAGAACTTTAAATGAAAATATGCGTTTTTAAAAGGTCAATTTATTATTTGCCGACCAATTTATGTTATGTATTGTTACTAAATGTGCTCAAATGGTATACTAGTTAATCGCCTACAGTTGCATAAATATATTAAAAGGTTTTCTCGCGTTCTTCGCAGAAACACTTTACTAACAACGAAGCTATTACTCGGATATCAATTATATGTGTGATTGTCTGCAGCACTCTCCATGACATATAAGAACCCATATCAAATAAAATAGAGACATCATGGTATTTCCCTAGGTCGCAGATTTATCGGTCATTTACATTCAATATATACGAATTATGTAATATCTGAAATATTATCAGGAGATATATTCTTGCTGACACCTGCTAGCATTTTATTGGAGGCATATATCCAATGACCTATGCAATACATGATTATTAATACATTGCGACCTTTGAGAGACAACAAATTAAACAGCACATGACACACGCTAGCAGATACACGAATAAATATTCAAAAAAGAATTTTCTTAATAAGTTTCAAAACGTAATGCGAGTATCGCACTGTAGATACGTGATTGTAGGTTCAAATATTCATTTTGCCGATTGTTAATAATATATTCATGTTGAATCATCTCCTGCCTGGATTAATCAAGATAATTTATAGAATAGGTAATAGAAATCCTCACCAACAACATTTCAATCGCTAGTCTTGAATTGTTTTAATTTATCACGCATGCTTTGTAATTTGCAAATAAATGCTATCCTTTATTTAATTACTATTATAAACGAAATCATCTTTTTGTGGAATTTGTTTCGTTATTTATGTATTAACGATCATTGTTCAGACATGAAGACCACTCGAAACAAGTAATAAATGAGCAATGGCCATTTTCGCCAGCGGGTGATTGCGTAGTTTCCTGTTAACGTTGAATTCGCATTAAACATGACATCTTGACACTGTTTTCAACACGTTCAAATCAGCATTAACTGTCAATTGTTATTGTGAAAGGTTATAGATAGTATTGCACCTTTACCAGAGGTGATGGGTAGGCATTCAATAAGTGTGCAATTGCAGACGACACGATATACACATACACTTTGATTTCACTAAACATTGGTACATGGTCTATAAATTGCTTTGTCTTCTTCACGTCGTGTCACATTGAAAAAGTTTTCTTGTGAATTCTTAATATCAGATTTAACAATGCGTACTTTTATTAAGCAACTAGACAGTGTATAGGATGGCAGAGTTTTGGTGTTTACATAAGTCCACAAGTGCAATGCATTGTACATGATATGTCACACAGAAGACAAGATAAAACACTAACGATATTGTTAATGTATGTGTTTGATACATCTAGTTCAAAATTGTACCATATCGGTAAAGGTTGTCAACTAATGCATCAACAAAAAGTATGTTATTTAGCTGCCCAATATGTTTTCAGCAAATAGCTGTTTAATAAGTGTTTCATGACAAGCAGATGTTGTTTGATGACAATGTGTACTAGCTTTGTAAATGCACAAGATTTGTCAGCCGACGTCAAAACACATAAAACGACCCCGTATCAGGTAATTCAACTCGTGTTTAGTTGAATATCTTTACAGGCGTCAACCAATTTGGGTGTCAATGTTGTTATATATTACTATCTGCATTGTGTGAACATTCAATCAAAAGAGGAGGATCTAACATGGGAGCGAACAGACACTTGACACTTGATTTTTAAGTTGTAATGGGGCCGGCCACCGTGCTCATAACGGAGGTCCTGAACTAGGTCCTAGTTAATTAGAAATTGTGTGGACTTGAAAACGTTATAATCATGACTAAATACAGTGCAAAGAACTATTATTCGAGTTTTGTATATGCGTTATTGTGCTACACATATCAATGTATTGCTACATAATGCAATAAAGTTATCCCCACTCGATTGTTCACACCTTACATGAAGCAAAAGATAAACGCTATATTCTTCGCAGTAAGTAATTAAGTAAATGTTTTATGCACATGATGTAAATACATTTTCAGATGAAACTATACTATGCAATTGCATTCAATTATCCTGGAAAGTGCAACGCTGTAAGGCTTTTGATTTTCTTCTAACAGACATGGTTTGTTAGTTTGTAATTATTATAATTACAAAAACAGTCTATATCAGTGGCACAATATTCCCTTGTGATTTTTATCCTTTAATCCTTATTTATTTTTATTTTTATGGTTATTGTATGCATAAAGTTCGTTATTTTCGGGTTCATGGTTTGAGTTATTATAGTGTAAAACAATGATGATTAATATCCATTTAATAATAAAAAAGAATGAGATTTTACATGTGATAGTAGTGTGCGCCTTAATAAAGGCAAACTACATAAACTAATTACAAAATTCATAGGATACTCATAAATATTTAATATGCACGGTATGAATAAATACTAGTACCAAATATTTTAATTATTTAATATTGAATATCATATTATTTTTTCTTTCTTAGAACCTGTCCTTGCCAGTAGCAGTGACTGATAGCAACCTTCAAGCAATATCGATACTGAATACAGTTTAGTTATTGCTTTCAGCAAACAAGCGAGTTTCACCCTGCGATGTATATTGATTCAAACTCCTACCGCAATCTTTAGAGAAACTACTATTAATTTGTACTATTGAAGCGAATATCNCGTTGTATGTTTCTGAAAATCTCAAAGATTCACCCATCGGGATTGAAGATCATTGAACCAATTAACCTCCGCAGTGGAATTTGTCTGCCGATAACAATAATAACAGCCAATTTACAGTGCATTATAAAAACAATGTTGTTTATTTAGTTGTTCGCTTTAAAATTTCGGAGTGTAACCGAGTATGCACCAGTCCAATTGAAACCAAATCACGCCACCAACCCCCGGGGATGGGCGGTAGATAGGGATCAATCCCATGTTTTATAGGTCGCCGTGGCGTAGTTGATATGGTGTCCGCCTAGCGATCGGGAGGTCACGGGTTCGATCCACACTGTGGGAGCGTTCTTTAAATCTTCCCAAAGACACCAAGTACTGGTTCTAGTCCCAGGAAACGGACTCGAGAGCGTTTCAAATAAGCCTGAGGCTTCCGATGCAATCGACCTAAAATAAATAGGTTTAAACTAATCCCGTGTTTTACCTGTTGTCGGGGGTTTAGCCGGACTTTCTTTGTAGTTTGATCAACAGTAAATAGAATGAAATATATAACATTTACAACGTTTTAAGGATACCATGACGCTATGAACTTTGAAATATTACGATTAAACAAGATTTGAATATTTGTTATAAAAATCATTTATTTAGTGTTTCTTAATATATTATTTTTTCTTAATAAAATCGAGCATATGTCTTTAGTCCCAGCATTTCAACTTTATAATATTCTCTGAAATAATCTGGTTTCAATTTTTGCTGTTAAATAGCCTTGTGTTACTTCTGTCAATTTTGATGTTTTGAAAAATAACATGCCACATGATTTAATTACAAAATTCACAGGATTATGTTCATATAAATAGTTAATATTTACCTAATTTATAAATAATAGTACCAAAATATTTCAGTTATTTATTGAATATCATATTAATTTTTCTTTCTTAGAACCTGTTCTTGCCAGTAGCAGTGACTGATAGCAACCTTCAAGCAATATCGATACTGAATACAGTTTAGGTATTGCTTTTAGCAAACGATTGCATTTCCCCCTGCGATATTAATTGATCCAAACTCGTACCGCAATCGTTAGGGAAAATACTATTACTTTATACTATTGAAGCGAACATATATTATGTATCAAAGTAACGTAAGCTTACATCTTTTTGGCGTATAGTTATAGTCGACAACACTGGTTATTTTCCAGTAATATAGATAATTTCATATTGATATATTTAACAAACATAAAGTATGATGTTGTTGTTTTTTTTCAATATCAAGCATATTAAGGATGCACATTATGCACACACGGAGACGAGTAAAAATGCAGATCAATTTGTTTTAAATTTCTAAATGATTTGCAAAACAGGGTTTTCAACAGATAAGTTTTGTTCAAAACGCACAACAGTATTGTTAGTACTATTGACGCATTAGTTATCTTGAACACTAGACAATATTACATTTCAAGTGATATTCACTAGTTCTGTCTTGCACAGAAGGAACAGCAAGAAATAAAGAAATTGCGCAATATTATCTTTTTAAAGATGAATATAATTTAATAAAAGTATCAATTTTGTTTAACATCGTCAACTCAATCGATAATAATAAATTGTATTTGCAAACAATGAAAATAACCATGACAATACAATACAGTGACATCGTAATGGTTTGACAAAACTATCTTTGACATTTATTAGCTTTCCCGATTTAATCCGTGTATGCGCAATCATTGTTAATTATTACTACTTATGAGGTTTTTTGAACTTGGTACATTTTTTGCAACGCGCTCAGAACTAACATGTAGTTTGTATCGCGTTTATTTGTTTTGCGTTTGTCTATTTATGGGGTGTTGCGCCAGATTTCTAATATCGAGAATATTTCAATTATTTCGCAAGTAATATGCTTGTATGCGAATATTGAGATGGTACTTGTTAACTAGTTGTAAAACGGTACATTCTGGAACATTTTGTCTCCGTAGATTTATTTCGAAAGAAAAAGTATTCATATCAATATGTTATATTTATTATGATCTTTCCAGCTAAAATATGGGAAAGATATATATATCAATATAGAAAACGATTCGATGTCATAATTGTACACGTATATATTATTACAGATAAACAATTTCGGATTTGTAGGAATGTCGGGATTGTAGTTGTAAATCTAGTTGTAATTTCATTTTAATGGTTAAGGTTTGGTTTAAGCTTTTTACACCCAGTTATAATACTGTCAAAAACTACGATAGTGGTATTTTGTAACATATGACTTGTGGGTAATGTTAAAGTTAATAAATTCATTCTAAAAAGAGTTCGGTGACCTATATCTTTTATAATTGTTTTATTGTGTGAACATAAAGAGAAAGCCATTTAGAAAGCCTGTCAAAACTTTTTTTTTCAAATATGTTGCTAAAGTAGTAAGATTGTCATGGGTTTGATCGGTCGTACAGAAATTATATAAAAAAAAAACACGATTTCTTAACATTTGTGTAATGTAATGCATTGTATTTGTAATGTTTGTTTTCATTCCATATAAATTATTGTACTCAAGCTCAGAAACTACAGAAAATTTGCCAGTTTCAACTTTAATCAGTTATATTATTTTTTACACACATAGAAATTCAGAAGTTTCAATGCAAAAGTGCATGTTGCGTTAATGCAAATTTAATAAAAACAAGGCCGGTGTTTTTATTTCATTGTTCACGTAGCATTTGTGTTATTTATAGGCAAACTTTGAAAAATATCCTTTATTGGAAAAACAATCCCCAAATTTGTCGCAACACTCCTTAAATGTTCTTTAATGTGTTCATTAACTACGTAAATGGGCACATGAATTTCCCCGTCATAAGTTTAGCAGCGTGATCTTCATTAATAATTTTACAGTCATGTTGAAATGAAATGTAATTTTTTCTGTAAATGGCTTAATGGACGACAGTCCATCCCTAAAATACACTGTTTATAATATTGGATCAAAGAATGTGTGTCAGCATCATGAAGATGTAACAATAGATACACAAAATGGTTCAAAATATATCTGCTTCATGCGCCATGCACGACCTTCACCTACCATATATAGCCTGAACTTCAGAAACAAGTGTTGCCAATGCCTTGACTGGCACGCACTCCGTTGACATGAATTGTCATATAAGACAAACGTGTGTAACATAACAGAGCAGTGTATGGTATCAAGCGTTCAGTTGCAACATTATTTATTATGAGCCGTGTTCAACTCCATGAATAGTTCATAATGTTTATTTTGACATGTGCGTTATATTAGCGTTTTGGTATTGGTTTTGCCGTTGTGAATGATTCCCCGTTATATAAGATGGCATGGTAACCAGTTCCATACTGGTTTGGTTATCAAGCTGTGGTTTCGCTTTTTTGTTAAATCCTAGGTTTGTTTGGTCAGGATAGATATTTGGATAGCAAAATCATGGTGCGACATGGAATGACTATTTTAAATCTTTTTTTACTTAAGCTCGGTTGCATTGATTTCCGTCAGGGACAGCTCATATTTAATTTTTATATGAAGAACCCGTCTTCGGTGCATATTGATGGAGTATTAGACCTTTACAGGAATAGTCGATCGAGTACGGGTCCGTCCGGTCACAAGACGGATATCATATCCATCACTTCGAAGGCATATTGGACTAAAATGTTCGCACTTTTTCTCTTTATGTGGTATTATTGTTTTCTTCACGTAGTCAAGCCAAACCGTTCAATAACTGTTTCAAAATGACAAAAACATAGATATGTTTATAAGATTTTCGTCGAAGACTTGGTTCAACATTTAACGGAGAGAGTAGTTGTATCCCTACACAATATGTGTTTTATGAAATGCACCATCATACACATTTAAATGATGTCAATGAAATCAAATATAAAGATAAGCATAAACAAATCAAATTTTATGTGCATATAATAATTGTATGTAGTCAAAGCAGTGTAAACCAACTTCAATATCGTCGGGCGTGTTAAATATCGTGTTCATGCAATCTAGGTAGACAGTTGACAATATACGTATCCCTGAATAAGCTAGCTATTAGAACAACCCACTTATCTGCTGGTCTAAACAAAGCTTACAAGTTGAAATCATTTCAAAATCACAAACCGTATCAACCGTTATTATTTTATTGAAACTACCATTGATGGAAAAATTGGTCGGCTCTATTTGTTAAAAGGAATACGAGTTTGGGGGAGGTTCCAAAATCTAGCGCAATCCGGGATATGTCTATTGTACGACATTTGTACCTTACTAACAAAACTGTTTTATTGCAACAGTGAATAAAGCACTTTTTAGATCGGGGCAAAGGGACTGTAACTCCACACACACATAGAGTTTACAATTCTAAAAAAGTTAACAGAGACAACACATTTATTATTTAAAGTGTAAACAGTTGTTCAGTACGTGCATTTTTGTAACTGACCATTGCATGTTGTTCCTTTTTACAAAGTTCACTCCTCTTAACAATATAAAAAAATAAGCATTCCAATAAAATTATAAACTATTCGCATTAAGGCGGTACAAATTAAACTATGGAGACGTTATATACAATTTCAAAGATGAAACATTTACAATGGTTAAGTAACATATTCTTATACTGTATACTGATGAATTAAGACTGTTCTCATTCTTGTCAGTTAAATATTGCAAAATTGATCAAATTTATTGTTTGATTGATAATTTGAAGATAAAATAAGGATGTAATAAAAATAAGAAAACGGTTTAGTTATAGTGTTTACTCTATATAAAGTAGGTCAACATACAATATATTAATTATATACCTAAGACATGCATACAGATTTAATAAGCATTTTTTAAATATGCATATTTTACATTTATTTGACTTAATCTGACATCTTAAACTTGGGAGCATGGAATTATCGATATTACAGAACTAGTTGAAATGCCTGTTACAACTGCTGAGTAATTATGTGCATCTTGATTGTATTGCAAACATAATATATCTGGTATTTTTTCATTTGGTAATATGACAGGTTCATGCATGCCTTTACAAGACACAATAATAATACAGCAACGACTAATAAAACTTAAAAATATGTGTAGCTGGGTCCCACACATTTGAACCGCCCATGCAAAATATGAGAAATGTAAACAGATGAAAAAGTATATCAAACACTAACATGAAACCAAAATGAAACACAATACACACATTTATATAAAAAGCAATACAAATACAGTTATAAAGCACATGGTTTAAACGTCTCGTGAGCTACAGACTTGATATTTAAGATAAAACAAATGAAATCAAGATACAAAGATAAGTCCTTAATCAAATTTAAGCGTACTTATTTTACGCCACGCCAACAATTGTTGTTTCAACGTTTCTTAATTAATTACTATTTTATAGGAGCGAGTAGAAGTGTCAAACGAAAGGTAAACTTTTAAACAAAACCAGTCTCGAACAAGTGCATGCATAAAATAGATGAGCAATGCTATTTAGTAATTTTATGAAAACAAATTATGTTCTGAATAAATCACTGGCGATCTACAACTTTGAGACCGCGTTAAGCGTATTTTAAGCCTGGTTACAGAAGACATCGCCTCGCCAGGATTATTTCTCAAACGTGTGGGTAGCAAATTCTTAAAAAATAATGTGCATACTAGCGGTCACAAATACATGTATTTACATATAATCCTAACTCAAAAGATCAATATGTATTTTAAATATGCAGGTTGTCTCAAGAGTTGGTACATTACACATATTTTTCGAGGTCGATATGAAAGTAACCGTTATTAACAATATACCGATAGAGTCTTGAAATGAGGATATGCTATTTCGTAATATAACAGTAACTTCAAAAAGAGCGTAGATACATGGACGCCAATACATATTCTTAACAACATATACAAATATACAAAATATAAGCGGTTATTTTTCTATAATGATGGACAGGTCGTTAGCAAAAACCAGACCCAATACGAGGCAATTTAATGATGTGCAATTTATTGAAACGAACGCTTAAACACTCTCTCTTAGGGAAATAAATGACAACCGACGACATAACATTGTCTTGTAGATGCATGTATCTATTAGTTATTTTTGCACCTAAAACTGCTATATGCGTAAATTGTCGAAATAATCTACCATAAATTCATACATATCAAGTTCAGCATTGCCGTGATAACGCTGTTAGGCAAAGAAGAATGACGTAACTTTGTTTATTTTGAAGATGTAATTTGTATGTCCATTGTAGTTTGTTATTCCAGTTAATTGTGTTTTCAATCAAAATAAATCCGGAAATATAAAAGCACAGGTAATACAGTTTATTGGCTCGACACACATTCGTTAACCACGCGCAGTCACTTGGTCGAACTCAATAAATGGCAGACCCGTCATCTATAATAAGATCTAAATTGCTTCATTTGGCTAATTATATGCTAAAGTCCAAACTGGAAATCTCTTGCCTCGTAGAATTTGATTTTCTTCGTTAAGGTAGAGATTACAAGAGGCACTTGTAGCTTCTCGGCCTTTTCCGCTCTATAAGCTTCAAGATCTAACGAAGCTTTGATCTCTTCGATTTTCCCATTTATCAGTGGCGTGCAACATAAGACATCAGTATCTTTAGTTGCTTTCAAAACTTCGACGAACGCTCTAATAAGCATGGAATTGTCTTGCTTGACTGCGACCTTCTCATCTCCAGCATCACTCGGTTGACTTACGACCCCACCAGCTACGGAGGCAGTCGGTACGGCCTCCGAGGAAGGTTTCTCAAGAGTGGGCAAAAGTTGTGGTAGAGTAGACAATATCACCAGCTGATCAGCGTCTGATGGTATCTTTACTGACCGAAAGACATCATCGGGATCGCTTTTTGTGATACGCATTGGATCCAGCAGTTCTCGATCGTCAGCTTGGAAGAGAAATACTTTTGGCTTCAGAGCCAGGTCTGCGCGTCCTTTAACCATGCTTATGAACTCTTCAATCGGCACTGCGCTGTCATGGCATTCTACTTTGATGCATGGAAGCTTACGTTTCTTGACACGTTCTTTGGTAGACAGGTACGATAAGAAGATGAAGAAGAATGCATCATAGCGAGCCCCGTCTATTTTAGCGAAAGCATCTCTTATTTCATCGTGAGTATGGTTTACAAGGCGCAATATCGTTGGGGTCTTTTGACACTGCTCCCTGAAAAATTCGTCTAACAGTTTCATATCTATGTCTACTTCACGATTGACAAGTGCAGATTCCTTGTGGGTGACCTTTGCTTTGAGTTTGGCATTCTCTGTTGTCCCTATTGGATGGTCCTGGGCTAAGAAGATGACCAGTGCTGGTTTTCTCATGACGTAATAATCGCTTTCGTAATCTTGTCCTGGTATTTTTCTAATATTTGGTTCGTCCATAGTTGTTATCTACAAAATTAATTGAAGTTTTAAAATAAATGTACCATGAACAACATGAACGACGCTATTTCAACAACATATATCTATATTCTAACAGCGTTTTATGACCATATCATTCTATTTCAGTCTATTATTTGAAGTTTCATCACATCGATGGGGATTTTATAGCAAGGATATCACTCATGTGTTCTTAAATAAATAAGTGTGTTGTTAACATATATACGCGGGTAATATTAAACCACATGCCTTAAAGAGCCCTCGTATAACCACAAAATGGTGTTCTCTATCAATTGTAGTACATGTATATAATACTTGTATTGTAAATAAACTTTTATGAATTTTAAAATCTATTTTCATTTACTTTGTGTAAAATGTGTTTTTAAATACGTTTCATTTGAATTGTTACTTTTGTAATGCTTTGCAAACACCAAAATAATACCTAGTTTTTCGTTTTAACTCCTGTCCATTGTAACAATACACAGAGGAATTTGATTTGCTTTACGTGATCCTGAAATACTTTCGAAGTAAAGTAAAAATGTGTAAATTTCCTCGATTTACTGAAACATAGTTCACAGTATTACCCCGAATGCAAACAAGTTTTCATGTTATGTAATATTTTTTTTATTATTCTCTTCATATGAATTACTTTTAAGACGTTTTATTCCCGTTCTTTTATGTTGAGGAATTGCATTAAGAAATAAAGATTAATTCGCCATGTTGGATTTCAATAAATTGTGTATCTAAAAATATATACTTTTGTTGTAAACATTTATACGCGTGCATAAAGTAACGACATGCGTTAAAGCTACAGTTTAGCCATAAAATGGTTAAACATTTCAATTTTTGTATGTAAANATGCGTTAAAGCTACAGTTTAGCCATAAAATGGTAAAACATTTCAATTTTTGTATGTAAAAGTGTTATTGTAAACAGTTTTTTGTCACATTTGAAAATATATTGCCTCGTGATTCTTTTTTTCAAAATAAGTATAAACATATTCTTTAATGAGTTTCATTTAGATTTAAAATGTTACGTTTGCAATATTTTACAAACTCTGAAACCACATCTGGTTCTTTGTTGTAACTTCTTTTTATGTTAACAATATATTGAGCATATTTATTTGCTTTCGGTGTTATACCGTGAAACAGTTTCTAAATTTCACTTCACTTAAAACATATTAGTTCACGGTATTACCCCGAAAGAAAACACATTTTCTTTTTATGTAATATTTTGACTATTCTTTTCATATACATAACATTTCAGACATTTTTGTGTGTACTATTTTCTATTTGATGTGGAGCTATTGGATTAATAAATAAAATTTCAGCGAGTTGTCAGATTTCAATGATCATTGTCCATGGTTTCCAAACGTAATTTAGTGAGGCAGATACTGAATATGACCGTATTGGTGTGAGTCGCCTTGACGCGAACAGACGCAATTATGAATATATTAACTTATTCAACAACAGCAACCACAAAAGGTCACGGTCACAAAATGGAGCGCAGATGTGTTTTCGTAACGAAGCTGAAGTAAAGAATATATTCACTTTTAACTGTTTTGAATGGGATTACTTATACTAGGTTTATATAAAAAATGAAAGTCCAGAACCATTATCGAGAGAGACATTCTTCCCCGCTCGTCTTTTATGTTAGGGAAATGAATACTTATAACATATAAGACAATACATAAAATACAACATTTAACATAAAATCGTGATAAAATCTGGGGTCACCGCATCGCAACGGGCACTGGAAAGCATGGGGGGTTATCAGTTAGAGGGATCCCAAATCTCACACAGAATTAAGCACAAAATATAAAAATGTAAATATACATTAACCAAATGGTATATTAATTCAAATTAAAAAGCAATACCAATAATAATTCGATTGAGGGGCTATTTCATTTCTCAATTCGTAAACAATCCCATAGCAAAAGAATTACAACTTTGTTAGTAACAATTTAATAAAATAAGTACAAGAATCAGCTAAACAATAAGATTTCAGAACTTAGCATAAGATAGTTCAAATTCCATTTTACGTAATGAATCTTAGAACGTATTAACGTGCTGTCCTCTCTTTTTATTTCTAAATGTCAACGTAATTAATTTGGGTTGCATTAGGTTGCAACGAAAAAAAAACGTTGGCGAGTAACATGTTAATGCAAAGCACAGACTCGGATTACAAATACTGTGATATAATACATTAAAGTGATATTTGACAAGTAGTCCTTACTCAGGATACNAGGGAAATGGATACTTATAACATATAAGACAATACATAAAAAACAACATTTAACATAAAATTGTGATAAAATCTGGGGTCACCGCATCGCAACGGGCACTGAAAAGCATGGGGGGTTATCAGTTAAAGGGATACCAAACCTCACACAGTATTAAGCACAAAATATAAAAGTGTAAATATACATTTACCAAATGGTATATTAATTCAAATTAAAAATCAATACCAATAATAATTCGATTGAGGGGCTATTTCATTTCTCAATCCCATAGCAAAAGAATTACAACTTTGTTAGTAACAATTTAATAAAATAAGTACAAGAATCAGCTAAACAATAAGATTTCAGCACTTAGCATTAGATAGTTCAAATTCCATTTTACGTAATGAATCTCAGAAAGTATTAACGTGCTGTCCTCTCTTTTTATTTCTAAATGTCAACGTAATTAATTTGGGTTGCATAAGGTTGCAACGAAAAAAAACGTTGCCGAGTCACATGTTAATGCAAAGCATAGACTCGGATTACAAATACTGTGCAATAATACATTAAAGTGATATTTGAAAAGTAGTCCTTACTCAGGAATAATTCAGTGATCCAGATAAGATGCGTATTTGCGTAAAATACTCATGGAAAATTTCCAAATACGCATGAATTATACTTTTGACGAGTGAACAAAATCATCATAAAAATTGGCATACGCATTTTGTGCAATTATCAGTTCGACCAACAGTGCCCCAATTCTGATTATTTGATCAGCCATTTCAAAATGCATGTTTATGTAAACAAGAGTAGATGTTCTCTATTATTAATACATGTTGTCTGCATGTTTATGTATACAAAAAATATAAAATACAAAATCAAAGACTTTTGCGGGAATATTTAAAATACTTCTGCAAAAGTCTTGATTTTGTTTTTTACTCATCAGCTTAAAATGTCATGAGTGAAATACTCTTTATCTTAAAAAATTATCTGGAGCTCTGCTCAGGATACTTATACAAAATGTTGGTAATTATTTCCCAACAAAATGGTCTATGTTTCATCGCTTAGCATTAATAACAAGATATATCACACGCAACAGAGTGCGATAGTATGTTATGTCAAACCGAGAATGGCAATTCAACCAAGACGTAAGTCGAGGTATACATTACCATTCCGTGGGTTTATAACCCTCTATGGGATGTGATGTTTATTTTATCATACACAAAAATGAACATAGGCATAAATCTAGTCTCTGACGCGCTCCAAAGCTTGTCAATAACACGTTGCACCATATTTTTATTAAATGTAGCTATCACGGATGTTGTTCAGCCTACCGTAGTAATGGCATAAAGATTGAGCCTGCAAAATCATAGGTTGTCATGTAAACAAGATAGCGTTTGCTCAATTTTAAGGGACAACACCGCGTTGGTTTAAATCACAAATACGCAATTCGTCATAAAAACAAAACGTTTCGTCACATAACAAATGGCTCAATATGTTGTTCATACAAAAAGAGTATTGGATATGTCGAACAAATAACGAGACAAATATGTTGCAACAAACATTATAAGGTAAAGGGTTTTGGAGATATTTTATTTACATCGATAAATAATTGTGCAATTGTGTCTACAACTTTTTTTGAAATGCTTATATCTACAACATACATGATTGGAAAACAAATAGATCTATGTTCTCAAACATACGTTATGACCAGTCACCGAAATTTCGCAAACAATACTGTTCTGGGTAGCACGGGTTGCATCAAATTAGCGTAAATGGAATTGAACATGCTTCGTGCTTGATTATTTTTTAAGTGAATTGAAATACTCTTCCTCAAACAATTCAGGTAAATTAAAAGTTTTACATTTCGTTTAATGCTGGTTTTCCATTGATCTATTTTTAGCTTCACTCGAGGGTAAGATTACAAATGTTACAATGTGAAATTACTTTTGGTATGTTGTTCTAATGGGCACAATGATTAGCATGGTTACGCGAAGTATAATTGTATAACAATTATAATCTATGATTAACGTACTCTTATTTACATCGATTTATTTTAATTTCCGAGACATGACTTCACCAATACAAATACGTGTTTAAAGCTTTTACTTCACAGTTTTGGAAAATGATCAAAATGCAAAATATTGTTTCATATTCTACGGCTTCAAGATGCTATTTAATAAAACTTCTTAAAATAAAATAAATGACACACGTTCCTAACTCCCGGTCTCCTAGTTATTTCGTCGCTTTCTCTACGTAAATAAAAAGCGTCTCAAGTCTTTCACTTCAGAGTCCTGCTGCTTACAAGATGTATATTCAACTTTAACATTGCAAGCTATATGTATTGACACGGATCTTGCGTAGAGGTTAGAGCATCCGCTTCTCACAAGTTTGGCCAATAATTGTTTAATTGTACAACAACATTTTTCAGTGCATTTTCACATACATTTTAATATATTGAAGTACAATTAAATATATTGTTTCTTTAAATGATATTTAACAATACAATTTGCGGGACAATTTGGCATAAATGGCCAAAAATAACAAGTGTTCAACTGCACATAGCGAAAATTTATTGTCTATTTTTAGAATGGCTTTCTCGAAAGGTCGTATCTAAAATCGGTTATGATCTGTAATATTAGTTTACTTTAAAATGACGTTGTCTTGACTGTATTTGGTCATTATTGTATGTCTAAAATCGCAAACAATTTATTTATTCATTGATATTTATGACACCATATTGCAAACTGTAGAAGCTTTAACAAACATGTAAACAATACATAAAATCAGACCCTTCAAATATGGTAATAATATTCAAACAATGGATTTCCAAAGATGAGTGAAGTACAAACAGACGACCGACGTGTATCATAATTATACTGAAATTTATATACTATCTATGTTAATTTTTGTTGAAAACAACCACTTTAGTTCTTCCGCAGAAAAATGAAATCGAAAGTAGGAAACCAATTTTAAAGGGCAGAAAAATGTTGAATGTGAAATGTGAATTAATGATTAACAATTTCGTTTTGGATTGTTTTATATGATTTAAGTTATTTCTATCCGATATCATTCCTATTATACTTCTTATCCATCTGCACAAAATTAACTGAAATTTGAGGAATTATAGTAGACATAAAATGTCCAAAAACGGAACACAATTAACAGTGACGTCAGTACACAAAGCTATTATTACGAATGAAAGATATAACAGCTGCACAAAATGAGCTTGTGAATAATGCAGATAGCTACACACAGCTGATCATTGACAGCACACATCCAAGTGTCAACAACGGGCACCTTCCCTCAGAGAAGGAAAGAGAATCCATAGAGCTGCTGTCCAGAGAGTACATTTGGTGTATCCATCTCCTTCGGTGCCGTGAGGTAGCAAAGGGGTCATAATCACTTTAAGGGTATTGCTAACGTATAATACCTTAAACTTAGATACACAAATAACATTTTTTTTTTTTTTTAAATAACCCATTTATTTCATGTTCACATGTAAAAGCTGTAAAAGTGTGTTAACCAATATCAGGGCCTTTAAATGTTCCCATTTTCTCATTTTAGTCAAAACTTTTTACAGCTTTCCCCACAACAAATTTAGTCAACACTGAGTATAAGAAAAATATATACTGTCCATTTCTAAAGTTCTTTCAGTCCATTTTTTTGCAAATATGAAATTAAATACCTAAAAAATGAATTTAAAAATAGGTAGGGGCTATATAACGTCCTAAGTGGCAAAGGTCCTAGGGGGCTAACGTCCTAAGCGGCTAATGTCCTAGGGGCTAACGTCCTAGGGGCTAACGTCCCAGAGGGCTTATGTCCTACACTCCAATCTAAGGCATTGCAGTAGTAGTAGTTGTTGTTGTTGGAGTAGTAATGGTAGCAGTATATATATCAAATATATATCATCAGCATAACACTAGTTGCATCAACAACTGTTGCTGTTATTATAATAAGTTTATTATTACAACATGTAAGGGATATCAGAGCCGTATTCGCACAAACATTGTTTCTACTAGCCAACGTACGTTATTAAGATTTGTACATACAACAGACTGTCGGTTGCCATAGCAATGGATACCAATAAACAGGATTTGGCTGTGCGATAAGATAAAAGGTCCCTTAGTTTACAGCGTT
>VMBQ01003081.1:0-24213 GCA_007657795.1 Dreissena rostriformis
GATTGTTGATTTAATTCTCAATAAACACAATTGAATCAGCAGGTTCATAAAGTACATTTTGTATTCGGTGATTAAAAATGGTAAAATAATGCAACTAATTACAAGATATAAAAGATAAAACCCCAAAGAATGTATAAAGCCAATCAATATATTGAGTTTTATGCTTTGATCATGTGTCATATGTCTCATTATTGTGTATTAGAAAATAAACTTTGCTCTAAAAATGTGCTGAACTTAACATGAAATAGTATTTATAACACTGTTTACATAAATATTATTATGCTACATTGTGTATTTTGATAAAAAGCAGTTCTATAAGCACTAATTTATCAGTTCTTTCTCAGTCAGCAGGACTGAGAAAGAACTGATAAATTAGTGCTTATAGAACTGCTTTTTATGCCCCCTTTTTTTTAAAAGGAGGGTATATTGTTTTTGGCTTGTCTGTCTGTTATTGTGTGTGTCTGTCTTTCTGTGTGTCTGTCTTTCTGTGTGTCTGTCCCAAAACTTTAACCTAGGTTAAAGTTTGGTCATATCTTTTGCAATATTGATCATAGCAACTCGATATTTGGCATGCATGTGTATCTCATTGAGCTGCACATTTTCAGTGGTGAAAGGTCAAGGTCATCCTTCAAGGTCAAAGTTTTTAAAAAAAGCGGCGCAGAAGGGGGCATTGTGTTTCTGACAAACACATCTCTTGTTTTAAATTATATTCTTATGATTTGATGCTTTTATTTTTGTCAGTAATAAATTTATTAAAAGGAATGATTGTACTACTTGAGTTCAAATACATTTACAGGTAATGGTTCACAATGGTCCATTGGTGATCGCAAAAGATTCACTTCTCTCTAAAACTGCCTCACTTCTCCCTCTCCAGGGCTTCGGGAGAAGTGACTTCTCCCAAAAATTGGAGTCTAGCTTGATCCCTGATTGAAATATTATTGCCTAGTGATAATCCCTGAAATTGGGAATGTGAAACTCTTCTATTCCTTCATTCCAGAGGTTACTAGTCAAAGAATTAAGCATATTGCCAATAATGTAGCCAATATGTTATCAAAACACAAATATTTCAACACACACATGAATTCAGGTTTGGCAAATATTTGCCTCGTTATCTTAATGCTCTGATTACAGAAAAATTAAATCACACTGGTCACTTATATATGAATTTGTGACATGCACATTTACTGATTCAAAATTTGTTAATGAAAGGAATAACATTTCTAGTTCAAATCATTTTGTTTATGCAGTTAAAAAAATGATCATTTTATAGCTTCAAAGACTCCTACATACAGACATGATAACATAACATTACCTTTTGCTACATTAATATGCATTTGCTTGTCATACTTGTTATTGTTGGCTTGTAAACAGTTCACATTTATTTGCGCCTAATCATGAAATTCAATCAATTACTTTAGCCAAATCAACACCACTTAACATAAGTAAACATTAATAAAACAGAGTAGTATTCAACTGAATCAAGTGTATTTTCAGTTTGATTGTTATGTTTGGTGAACATTTTAGCTATATTAACGAATCTAAAGTTCTGTTTTAAACTGGTATCTATAAAGCATATTAGGTCAAAAGATGGTTTAAATAGCTAAACAAGATCAGGGTTCAAAGCTTACCTCATTGTTGCTCAGATCCAAATTCCAGAGATTCCGGTTCTCTTCCAGGTTTACAACCTCTACGATGGAATTCCCTCGCAGATTTAGGGTTTGCAGCTTTGGGCACGTATTCAGCTTCTCTATAGAAACTGGAAGAAACAAGAAACTGTCAGAGACGGGTGATGCTCCCCAAAGGTTTTTTTTTGTCACAATATTGCACTATATATTCAGATAAAAGGAAACGTCTTGAGAGCATAACTTTGGACAAAATAATACGATGGCTGGTTTAGCAACTTAAAAATCTCAAAGGGTCATAACTCTCTAAATAAATAATCTAACCAGAACCCACTAATAACACGCGCATCTCCTCAAGGTAGTTAAGCTTCCCATAAAGCTTCATTGAATTCCAGTCAGTAGTTGGGGAGAAATAGCCCAGACAAGAATTGCACTATATGTACAGTTTATATACATTTTCAAAGGGACATAACTCTGTGAACAAGAGCATGTATAGCGGGTGCCAACGCTCAGCTGTGGGTGCTTGGATTTTGTTTTTTTGACCTTTGACCTTGAAGGTCATCACTGACCTTGACCTTTTCACCACTCCAAATGTGCAGGTCGATGAGATACACATGAAAAACCAAAAAAAACAGTTTTTTTTACCTTTGACCTTGAAGGATTACCGTGACCTTGACCTTTCACCACTTAAAATGTGCAGGTGAGACAGGTCCAGGTATTCCACCTGCTATTAGAAAGGTCCAGGCATTCCACCTTCTGTACCTAACTAGCCCCAGGTTAGACAGGTCCAGGTATTCCACCTGCTGTACCTAACTAGCCCCCGGTAAGACAGGTCCAGATATATCACCTACTGTACCTAACTAGCCCCAGATTAGAAAGGTCCAGGTATGAGTAGCTACCTAGCCCCAGTTTAGACAGGTCCAGGTATTTCACCTGCTGTACCTACCTAGCCCCAGTTAAGAAAGGTCCAGGTATTCTAACTGCTATACCTACCTAGCCCCAGTTTAGACAGGTCCAGGTATTCCAACTGCTTTACATACATAGCCCCAGTTTAGACAGGTCCAGGTATTCCACCTGCTGTACCTACCTAGCCCCAGTTTAGAAAGGTCCAGGTATTCCAACTGCTATACCTACATAGCCCCAGTTTAGACAGGTCCAGGTATTCCAACTGCTATACCTACATAGCCCCAGTTTAGACAGGTCCAGGTATTCCAACTGCTGTACCTACCTAGCCCCATTTTAGACAGGTCCAGGTATTCCACCTGCTGTACCTACCTAGCCCCATGTAAGACAGGTCCAGGTATTCAATCTGCTGTACCAACCTAGCCCCATGTTAGACAGGTCCAGGTATTCAATCTGCTGTACCTACCTAGCCCCAGGTTAGACAGGTCCAGATATATCACCTGCTGTACCTAACTAGTCCCAGGTTAGACAGGCCAGGTATTCCGCTTGCTGTATCTAACTAGCCCTATGTTAGACAGGTCCAGGTATTCCACCTGCTGTACCTAACTAGCCCCAGGTTAGACAGGTCCAGGTATTCCACCTGATGTACCTACCTAGCCCCAGATTAGACAGGTCCAGGTATTCCAACTGCTGTACCTACATAGCCCCAGATTAGACAGCTCCATGTATACCACCTTCTATACCTACCTAGCCCCAGATTAGACAGGTCTAGGTATTCCAACTGTTGTACCTATCTAGCCCAAGGTTAGATATGCCCAGGTATTCCACCTGCTATACCTACCTAGCCCCAGATTAGACAGGTCCAAGTATTCCAACTGCTGTACCTACCTAGCCCCAGGTTAGACAGGTCCAGGTATTCTACCTGATGTACCTAATTAGCCCCAGGTTAGACATGTCCAATTATTCCACCTGCTGTATCTACCTAGCCCCATGTTGGACAGGTCCAGGTATTCTACCTGATGTACCTACTTAGCCCAAGGTTAGACATGTCCAGGTATTCTACCTACTGTACCTACCTAGCCCCATGTTGGACAGGTCCAGGTATTCAATCTGCTGTACCTACCTAGCCCCATCTTTAAACAGGTCAAGGTATTAAATATGCTGTAACTACCTAGCCCCAGGTTAGACAGGTCCAGATATATCACCTGCTGTACCTAACTAGCCCCAGGTTAGACAGGTCCAGGTATTCCACCTGCTGTACATAACTAGCCCTATGTAAGACAGGTCAAGGTATTCCACATAAGCAAAGCTGTACCTAACTAGCCCAGTTTAGACAGGTCCAGGTATTCCACCTGCTGTACCTACCTAGACCCATGTTAGACAGGTCCAGGTATTCCATCTGCTGTACCTACCTAGCCCCAAGTTATGCAGGTCCAGGTTTTCAACCTGCTATACCTACCTAGCCCCAGGTTAGACAGGTCCAGGTATTCCAACTGCTGTACCTACCTAGCCCCCATGTAGGCAGGTCCAGGTATTCCACCTGCTGTACCTAACTAGCCCCTGGTTAGACAGGTCCAGGTATTCCACCTGGTGTACCTAACAAGCCCCAGGTTAGACAGGTCCAGGTATTCCATCTACTGTACCTAGCTAGCCTCTGGTTAGACAGGTCCAGATATATCACCTGCTGTACCTAACTAGCCCCAGATTAGACAGGTCCAGGTATGAGAACCTACCTAGCCCCAGTTTAGACAGGTCCAGGTATTCCACCTGCTATACCTACCTAGCCCCAGATAAGACAGGTCCAGGTATTTCACCTGCTATACCTATCTAGCCCCAGGTTAGACAGGTCCAGGTATTCCATATGCTGTACCTACCTAGCCCCAGGTTAGACAGGTCCAGGTATTCTACCTGCTATACCTACCTAGCCCCAGGTTAGACAGGTCCAGGTATTCCACCTGCTGTACCTATCTAGCCCAAGGTTAGACAGGTCCAGGTATTCCACCTGCTATACCTACCTAGCCCCAGATAAGACAGGTCCAGGTATTCAAACTGCTGTACCTACCTAGCCTTAGTTTACACAGGTCCATGTATTCCAACTGCTATACCTACCTAGCCCCAGTTTAGACAGGTCCAGGTATTACACCTGCTATACCTACCTTGCCCCAGATTAGCCAGGTCCAGATATTCCAACTGCTGTACCTACCTAGCCCAAGGTTAGACACACTCAAGTATTTCACCTGTTGTACCTACCTAGCCCAAGGTTAGACATGTCCAGGTATTCCACCTGTTGTACCTACCTAGCCCAAGGTTAGACACACCCAGGTATTCCACCTGAGCAATTCTGTACCTACCTAGCCCAGGTTAGACAGGTGCAGGTATTCTACCTGCTGTACCTACCTAGACCCAGGTTAGACATGTCCAGGTATTCCAACTGCTGTACCTACCTAGCCCCAGGTTAGACGTGTCCAGGTATTCTACCTGCTGTACCTACCTAGCCCCAGGTTAGACAGGTCAATGTTTTCCAACTTCTGTACCTACCAAGGCCTAGGTTAGAAAGGTCCAGGTACTCCACCTGCTGAAGAGGAGCATTTGCCCTTGACCTCAGAAGCTGAAATATACAGTTCACAAAAATGCTAAACATTATCGTAAGACAGGAGTAATTGATGTGTCCACACTGGTAATGACAATCTAAACTAGAAATGGCGCAGCAGAGGCCGACGCGTATCCCCACACCGAATGTTTGACCTAGGTGTGCCCCAGGGTTGGCAATGGGGCCATGCATAGTTGAGATTGACCGTATTGTCATAAGAGAAGTTCAGTATCAATTTGAAGTGAATCGGTGTAGAAATGAAGAAGTTAATGTAAAATAACATTAAAAAATGAGTGAAAATCTCTGACCCGGATCCACCACAACCCCCATAACTTTTGACCCAGGGTCAGATCAAAATTCCAAATAGTGCAGGGTCACACATATGCTCATAGCTACCATGTGTGTAAGTTTCAAGGCTCTAGTGCTTTTAGTGTAGGAGGAGATAGTAGCCAGGACGGATGGACAGACGGACGGTGGAGATAACCACGATATCCCCACGCTTTTAAAAAAGCGTGGGGATAATAATATCAGAGAAGTATATGTAACTTGGCAAAATATTAATTTATTGCTTGTTCAATTCTTATCATACTATGTGTTTTTGTTTAATAATGAACAATTGCAGTACAACTGCTTGGTTGGAAGATTTATTCTATGGTTTTACAGGTTAGATAAACAAAATAAAAAAAGATACATGATGGCCCAAATCACTAAACCTAACAGCAGTTTGTTCCTTCTTAATAAAGTATAAGGTATGAAACTATAATTATATCTAGGTTTGTGTTTTTGTTTTGTTTTTCATTACCTTTCCGATGTTATGATGTATATACAAGATTTACATGAGGTCTGACACGGAGGCACTAAATTACACTATAATTGCTAAATTGAGGACCAAAAAGATGAAATTTTATAGTGAAATTGCTGACAAAATATATGCACTTATCCTTAAAAACATTTCAGACATACTACATTTTGTGCAAAACCATCATCATCAATCAGTTGAAACCATTATATTTCTAGGGAAACGATGATTCTGCACATAATGTCTATGGATGTTTATTAATTGTTATGACTGTGTGAAAATAAAAGAGCAAACATTTCTCATTACAACTGCATTTTATGTGAAAAATCAAATATTATTTAAAATAATTATGGCTTTTTGATTTAATACCCATTTGCATGATGACAGAAACATCAGTGTACAGTGTATCAACAGCTTGTCATTGCTACATATACTCATGCCCGATATTCTCGTGGGTCGGCTATTTTCACAGTATGGCATTTATGCCCACTGGCTTTTGTTAACAAACATTTGTGACCAGCCTACTTGTTAAATCTGCAAGAAAACATCTCTCGCTGCCAATATCAATTGATTCTTGGTAATTTTATGTCCAAAAATGATGAAGAACATACTCATATTCGATTTTGTCATGTTTTTTAGTGTTTGGCGCAGTAGGGGGCATTGTGTTTCTGACAAACACATCTCTTGTTTTTTTCACTTTACTTCATAATTCAATGTTGATTATGGGGAATTGAAAATATGCATGACTTTGAAATTTAACTGGATGACATTACTAACAACATGCAGCGTGGGGATACGCGTCGGCCGAGGCATTTCTAGTTTTAAATGATATTGGCTAAATTGTTTGAAGCTTTTGGTGATATGTCAGATCTTTGTTTATTGATGTTTGATTTCATTTTAGTACTATCATATTCACAGCAGAAATACCTGATGTGATTATAGATTAAAATGAAAGTCACAGTAGTGTTATTTTTGTTGTGCCTACAGTCGAAATGTATGGTTTTTCGTTGTAAAAATTAATGCTGAAATGCAGTTATGTCAAATGTTATATTCTATTCAATCATTTATTTGATATAAACACATGGAGGTTACACGTGAATAATTATTCCTTCAGTACCCCAAAAATCAATGTTTCAAACTTTCAGTCTACTATATATATAGGGTTAATCTCGAAAACTAAGTTTTTTTTATAAATAAGTAGAACAAAGAGATAATATTCCATTATTGGCGACAAAGCACCTTTATGTGAATTTCAAGTAATCAATGAAATAATGACTAGATCACAGAATCATGTTGATGAAGTTCTTGAACGTCTGATGTCAACATGGTCATGAACTAAACTTTATTAAACTTCATTGACTTTCGATGCCAAAAAAATACTTTTAATGTGACGATATTTAGGCACTCGCTCGATAAACTTCATAATAATAATCAATGATATTAAATGATCGCCGCTGACTGGTTACCTGCTGCGTTATTCTCATTTTGTAAACATGATTGTTCCTTGTCGAACCGATGAAGTTATTGAGTTACCTATGGCCTACAAACACCTGGCATGTAAACAATATTAATCCGCATAACAAATAGTGCACAAATAGTATTTTGGTCGCACTGTATGTTTATGTTTAGGTTAAAATAAATTTTGTGAATAAAATGGCATATGAACATTTTAAATAAAAGTACGTTTTATTGTATTTTGTATTTCATTGTTTTAAGTTTTTTGACGTTTCCAAACGCGGACGATTTCGATGCTGGTTCCCGGTTAGGTGATACCGATGAGAATAGGAACCATTTTATTTTGTAAAATAATATTTGTGTAATAGTAGCAAATTTGTGTGCGTACCTTTGTCGAAATAGTCTTATTGTTTACATGTATCTCAAAACTCCCCACAAAAAGAACAAAGGTTGGGGTATTAAATAATTTATCTCTGTATGTTAACTTTCCTGGAAGAGGGCATAAAACGTACCACGAAGAGGGTCCCAAAGCGCGCCTCATGGAAAGTAGTTTATCCCGAGCAGCGGACGGAAACTGAAATAAAATATGAAAGGTAGACCTTCTATGAATTATTGTATAAGCTTATAATTTAACGTTTGACAATCTTGCGTTCGTATGACAAAAAAATCCATCCGAGAGTAAGCCTAAAACCGAACAATTCTAATTTACAGATTTAAGGCTAACGACTGTGACACACCTTGTAAATTTTCATCGATAAGACTGAGTATGCACTTAATCACTTCACTCACATACGTAAAACGTACTCTGTGTTTAAGTTAGCACTCCTCTCGTAGCCAGGCCGCCTCCCCGGCAGTTCAGAGCCCAACCGACGCTCAGCGGAGCTAAATCAGGGCTTTATGGAGGTGCTAGAGCAGTTAAAATCCAAGAAGGTTTCCAAGAAAAATTGAATTCATCCGATGTGCGCGAGCGTTATCATGGAAATGGATTCTCGCAACGCGATGAAGATGCTACGCGGGCCGTTTCAGCACATACAAGGATTACAACGAACAAGTCACTTATTGAGTCGCATTATGCATTTTCTATCAAAATAAAAATTATATTAACGCATAGCAAACAAGCAGCTGTCTGCAAGCATCCCTATAAATGTGGTTATTTCTCATTGAACCATTTTCTTATTAAGACAAACGATTAAATGAATATGCCAGATCCATTCAGAATGAAAATTAATACTCAAGACTGAGATTCGGACTAAAACAATCTACTGGAACAAGACAATCTACAAAACATCTGACATATGATACATGCGTTTATTTAACTCGCTAAATACATTTCATAATAATGTGTATTTGTTTTATATGTTTGTCCTTAACTCTTCTCGAATCTAGAATGATATTTCCAGCGAAAACGCTATGTCAGTACCACGAAGATGCCAGTAAATCGGACAATGCCTCAACAGGCTTGACACGACACGTATTCAAATGCATGCAAATGCCGTTCGGTGGGTAGGGAGCCTATTCCATACGGTTGCCGTGCAGACTGGAATGAGGTCGGTCTACCTTCAAGACCGGGACAATGCCCACGCAACATATCCATTGCTGTGTATACGATGCTCCGACCTAGGTCAGATGGACGCTCTTGAATGCAAGCAAGGTCTACAATGTGGAGGAGGTAGTCCTTAAATTAGTTCAAATGTTCCGAAGATGTTGTGGAATGTGAGTTTGCTTGTATCTCTCTTTTTTTGCTTAATTGTGTCCACCTGTTTGCAGGGCCGGGTTAAGCTGTTTTGGGGTCCAATGCTGCACATGTTACAGGGGCCCCATTTCCTTTAGTCCCATTCTGTTTATTGAAAATCTTACTTGATACTTCAACAACAAAGATCAGAAAACTTGCATTTGTACACAATTGACAG
Source organism: Dreissena rostriformis (assembly GCA_007657795.1). Taxonomy (NCBI): domain Eukaryota; kingdom Metazoa; phylum Mollusca; class Bivalvia; order Myida; family Dreissenidae; genus Dreissena; species Dreissena rostriformis. The sequence goes on from VMBQ01003081.1 coordinate 9,280, forward strand.
TTACATTATATATATAGCAAAACAAGTTAAACAATTTATCACAATTTTTTTTAATGAACTTAACACACCTGTTACATGTAACAGATTCAAGCATATAAGTCTCTTCTACGACACTTCAGCTGGCCAAAGCACTCGATCAGCTGTGTGGAGTCTAGTTCTCGGAAGACTTGACATTCAATAGACAGTAGCCCCGATGCTGTCAACCTTTCCTGACTCATGGTGTTACTTAGAAAGTTTTTTCACGCGTGATAATGTTGAAAATGACCTCTCATCTTGACAGTTATTAACTGGAATTGTTAAGTATATTCGTACAGTGATGGCAACGTTTGGAAAGGTTGTATGTAGTTGACCTCCATCTCACTTCAGCAGTTCACTCATGTTGGTAATGGTTCTGTTTTCGTCCGCTTTTTAGATGGCTTTGAACTGAACGAACTCGTCAACAAAAGACGTCTCAATGTTATCTGGATATGACTCCACTAGATGCGTTGCACATTTCCGTAGATCATCCAAGGTGAGAGACTTAAACAATGTCATGAAACCAAACAGTTTGTGAAGACCAGAATATGCAGCCAACCGCTTGCGAAGTTAAACAGTGAGACAATCAACTTCCGGTATGCTGTAGAATGTGTGAATCCGAAAACTGTCGCGTGCACTTAGCTCCAAATTCGCATCTGGTGTCGTACTCTCGTCACGAAATAGTTTCCGCCGTTTCTTACTTTTATTCGCATCCTTATATTCGTGTATTGCAACAAACGAGGCCCCCACTGCTGCATCCAGATAGCATAGAAAATCAAAGCGAACTAAACGGTCCAGATGTTGTCATAATCATACGGGCTAGTCGTATAATAAACAGAGAAACTAATGGTTCTGATCGAACTGATATACAACACAGAATGAAAATTGATAGCATAGTAAATCAAAGCGAACTAAACGGTTACAATTGGATATACATCGGGTAACTGGTAAAATCACACAGTACATTTTTACTGAAATACCGATAGAGTTGTTAAATGGCGTAATAAAGTAAGATCATACATTGGGAAACTGGCCTGCCGTTGGGGGCCCCTTAAAAATCGGAGGCCCAAGGCCGCGGCCTTGTTATCCTAGTGCTAAATCCATCCCTGGGTACGCGCGACAAAATTTAAAGGTGTATTTAAAACAAGAAATATATTTTTTTAAATGTTCGGCGTATATCATGACTTTGAAATAAAGGTAGGAAATTGACGTTTCTAAGTTATTAAATGAAAAACAAAGGTTTATGTATTGTTGTTTTTTTGTCCACTTAAAAGTCAAATATCCACCGCTTGAAATGTTTGTAATGAAGTGCACGTATACTAAACCACATAATAGAGTTCGTAGATACAAATGTTACTACGTGAGATCACATCATATGTGTCCTCACATGGTTTATTATGAATGTATTTCTTTGTCATCGAAACATATGGTATGTTGATATTTAATTAAGACGCAGTTTTCTTTCCACACCTTCAAATAAAACTGGCACACCTGCGTCATGCGAAAATTGGTCTTATGGTATATGCGGCCAGCGTAGATCAAGCCCAGCCTGCGCACTTGCGCAGTCTGGTTAGGGTCCTCGATTTCCGCTATAAAAAAGCACGCAAGGTTTCGTGATATCTCCGGAGTAGCCTATTCAGTATGCATATCCTGACAAGCTGGGCTGGAGCTACGCTGGCAGCATATTGCATAAGACCCATTTACGCATGACGCGGGTCTTTAACAAATATCATTGCGTCTTGCAAATGGATCATCAAACCACGATACTTTCCGATAGAAAATTGAAATCACATTAAAAAAGGCCATGACTCGGGTAATGTCGAACAAAGAACCAAAGTACGGACGGCAATGCGCTAGTAAACACGCTGTTTAATAATTATGTTTGTAAAGTGTCATCCCATTAGCAGCAATAACATGTGACTTAAATATATAACATGTTATCAATTTAGTTGTTTTACCATATATGTTCTTACATAAAACGCTGCTTCATACTTATCTGTGTTATTCTTTCATACTTATTTTTTAACGTTGAAGATATATTTACTCGTTTAAAATGATTTGCTGTATACGGCATTTATAATGAATACGGTATTATTTTTGTTTAATTAATTAATTTGACGTCATAATCGCGTTATTACGCATGCGTATTAGACAACATGACGTCGTCATCTTGACAACGGAACCATTTAGCAACTACATGCGCACAGTCATGGATGGACGTATATTATTTTCGAAATTATTGTATGTTTTAAAGATTTAAAATAGAAATGGGTAACTGTATGTGCAAGCATTTGTGTCAAGAAAGTGTAGAGCCAGATCAAGAAGACAACGTAGAATCCGATTTAGAGGACGAAATAGGGTCAGAAGAAGCGGAAAACGAAGGCTCGGACGAGAGAAGCGATAGCGGGCCCCATGTGAGGTTTTATTGCGAGAGGGCAGAGGTAAAATCCACAAAGAAGAAAGAAATTAGGAGACCGCGGCGGCAAGATATAGATGAACTGGTTCAACTTGCTGTGAACGAAGACAGATTGGCCGAACTGTTGGAGACAGACATTGATGGTAAGATAATGTGATATTGTCGAGAATGTATATAACAGAGGGGGTAATCACGTGACGATCAAGATGTCGACGTCCGTGACGAAACAGGTATTTTTGCGCCGTTGTATGTGATACCCTTTATTACGTTTGTATAATTTTTAAATGCCGATCACTTTCCAGCCATATCAGTAAGAAAGAGATTAGCTTTTATTTAGTATTAATATCCGCTTTATATCTCGACTTTACTCGCTCCGAATTTTCTTAGCAGAATCTGTAATTTTGTGATATCGCTAAGAAATTTCGTAGCGAGTAATATATAGAAAACATTTTAGCAGTATTGCGTGATTTCGCAGAGGCCTTCACCACAAAACAGCACCTATTAATTTCACATATTGACTAGGCTGCAAGCCTGGAGGGCGGGGGACATACATCTTGTACAACATCTCTTGTTATGTTAAGTTTGAAACACACGAGTATAAATGTTACTTCACTGATGTCGCACAGGACTTCACATTCACCAAAGACGACCTCGAGGAATACTACACCAAGAGGGATGCGCTGGTGGGCGAATATACAGATGACGCAATAGAGGCAGAACTTCTCGTGCTGGGAGTCGAGTCGGCTTCCGTCTACAACCTAGGGGATGACTACATATCCCTCGGCTCACGAAGTGACATCATGCTGAGCACATCGACGTCGTCGGTGTTCAGATACATTCAGCATCTTCAAAGTCCATCAGTCATAGCGAGTTTCATGCGAGTTACCACCTTAATCCCGGACCGCGGCAGTTATGAGGTAGAAAATACATAAATGCTTTCAATATTGGCTCGTTACTTACTGTGTGGGTATTTGCAACGAATGCTGTAAACGCTTAAACATACTGAATAAAAGTAAAATAATTTCAACAATTTATAACAGTCATTTAAAACATTGATAAATACTACAGAGTACCGCTTCGTTTGTTAATTAGAATTCAAATCGCGGTGTTTTTACTGCAACATGTACACAACGAGTCTAAGACATATCGTAAACAATCATTTTGATGTTAAAGTTTACCATTGGAATTGTTTATTAAAATGTTTAATTAATAGCCTGTAGTTTATGTAAATCTAGCTTCTAATCACGTGTTCTTTCTCCTTCTCGCGTACAGCGATACACTCTACATCCGTGCTACACAGTCGACTCGCGCTGTTCCCTCCGCGTATCGTGGACGCCAAACGCAGACGATGACAACACCAACGTCCTTGATGGGTGGGTCTGCATAGTGATGATGAGAGAATCCATCAGGTCGGTCGATCTACACTCGCGGTCAAGCATAAGTCCTGATCTTCGTTATCCCAACAAATACAGAAGCTGGAGTTTCAGCAGTCTCAGTCGAAATAGCTATACAAGTGTTGGATGCATCGAGTCTGGAGTCAGAACGGTTGATCTTCGAGGGATTTCTGAAAATTTTGAAGACAGACCGAGTGTTCATAATGACAATAGTCCTTGCCAATGGCGCATTTCTAGCGATACGAGCATCGATCTTCAGAGGTACACACCCGGTGGTCGACGTTTCTTACACGAAACGAAAAGATATTCTAGTGCTAAGCTTAACAGAAACGGTATTTCCAGGCAAAGTTCCTGCTCGGAACAGAGCATCTATAGCATTGAAAGTGGGTACAATGCATCCTCGCGCAGCGGACGTTGTCAAACAAACAGCTTCGGTCCTCATGTTTCCAATGGGTTTCCATGGTTCCATGGCGTCCGCGCAGCGATTTCCTTTTTTGATCAAGAAAGCCCCAGTTACTCGATCTCTGAGTGTTCAAGCTGCGACTCAATATCTTCCTTCTCGTACGTGTGTCTCTCCGGTATCAGAGTTTCACCGCACGATTACAAAGGGTCCGCCGCTCTAGCTTCTAACGGATCAATTGCCTTACACAGGAGCAAATCCAACGCCGAAGAGTATTGTCTAAGCGACGATGCATTTTCATCCGGCGACGTTCAGCTCCAAAGGCAACGCTAAGTAAGTGACGTGAAAGCAGGCGTATCGAAGAACGTCAGATTTTGCGAAGACGTTTTGGTTGTCATGCTGCCACCGTATTCCTTCTTTGACCGCTTTGGTTTTTTTTTGTACTACAGACAACGTGGTAAAAGAGGACGTGGTCAAAGTGGTTCCCATTCACCCAATCAAAGAAAACTCTAGTGTGCTCGGTTCTTCAACAGAAGGTGCCACAAATAAAAAATTCCATTTTAAAGGTACATTTCCTCGACATTTTACTACTGCAACAGACCTTGAACGTTACCCCGACCGCCAAGGTTCAGAACATGACGAGATCGAAGCTGATGATATACATGATGCTCATGTGAACAAAAACGAAAGTAGGCGGTCTAAAATAGGCAAATTCTTCATGAGATTGTTTACAAGATCACGGAAGAAAAAAAAAGGCAGGCCTAGCAAGTCCTAGGGTGATGGCGATCAATTTACTTCACCACTTGCAAGCGAAAGGACTTTGTTTCTATGACTTTTACTTTTCTAATTCCTATTTTGCATGTTCGTATTTAAGTCGTGATAACAACGACCCACGCCGACTGTTTCTTTATGTTGCATTCATTATTTAATAACATGAGAAAACAATCAATAAATTTAAACATTTTGGTTAAAGATTTTTGTGTTATTTAATAGTTTTATTGAATTACACATAGTTTGTTCCTAGTCATGTAATTGTACATGTCACTGAATCATGTTGACAATCGCTCTGACTATACGGACATGTTGGAAATTATGTCCGATTGTGTATGCTTGGATTTCTCGCCATATTTCAGTGAAATTGTTGTTCACTCACATTTTTTCCGCCATACGCTTACTAGTCGCTTAGTCAGTGAGCTAATAAGAAGTACCAGGCGCATTTAGTTCATGATTAGCACCTTGATTTATTATTTGACCTTAATTCAATTGTTGATGAATGCATATTTTTACTGCAAACATATTTTGGTAACTTTGATCAATTAAAGATAAATAGTGTGATTAATTTAACATTTCCCATTATGACTTATATCGACCATACGGGCAAGTCGTATAATAAACAGAGAAACTAATGGTTATAAATACAATAAAATAACAACTAAATGTTAATCTGTTCTATTAAACCATATGGTAAAACTTTAAATTAAAATTGAAGAAAGCTTTGTGATTTTTTATATAAATTACAAGTAATTTTTAACAGCAATATAACACAGAAGTACTCTTACTGTTCACCTACGTCACGAAACAAGGTTACATATTTGCAGGGGGACATGCGTATACGGAAGCTTACCGGGTTTAAGCGCGGTTAGTTGAAACTTACTTCCAAGATGGCGTATTTTTTTTTTTATTTTTCGTGAAGGAGTAGCGGATATTTTCACCCGGTAAGCCACTTTATATTATTTCGTGTTTTTCATTTGAACACATTTTTCTATCCACTACAACTAGAGATCGCCGTGATGTTGTGGATATGGTGTCCGCCTAGCGATAGGGAGGTCACGGGTACGATCCCCACTGTTGGAGCGTTCATTAAATCTCTCCCAAAGACACCAAGTACTGGTTCTACCCAGGAAAAAAATTCTCATTGAATAGTCAAATTGCGTCGATGCTCCATAGGAGCCCTGCAATTAATGGGAAGAAGAAGTTCACTTTTCGCGATTATAATATATTAGCCAACTCAGAACTTGTTTAAAAGAAGTTCGTCCAAAATGTGTCACATCAAAATTACATACATGTATCAGTATCGTTATGGTAAAACGCGTCAAATGTCATTGTGTTAAATAAACAGTTAATAGTTAAGTTTGCAATAAAAAAACATCCACTGATATGCAATATTCTTATCAAGCGTCAGGTATTCCAAATTGATTCAGGCATCGCAATAATGGAAGTATTTGGTCACAACAACCTTATAATAGTATCGAACCGGATTTACCATTTTCTGTTTTTCATTACACTTATATTCCACGTATATGTCATATTGTTTTGTGTGTCTAACTGGCGTGGTACTTCGACGTAACCTTTTTTGTTTAATTGTTGGGTTTTCATGTACCTTTCGCTTTCAAGAGCGCTACACACTTCGTAACGCCTTTTTTTTATCTTGGAATCCTCAACGTCTGTAACTAGAGTCTTGAAACCTGGAAAAAGTATGCATAGTATTCCGTTTATTAAGCATAGTATTCCGTTTAAGCCATATTCAAGGGAAAAAAACTCTTGATCTCTCAAGAGAAAATGTTCTCCAAAACATTCGCACCAATGCGGAATTAATTCACGACAGTTATTTCGCGTAAAACCGTCTTACATAGGAAAGAGCTGTGTGTCATTTGGAAGTCAGGTACCAAAACATGCTTAAAAGAAAGTCAGTTCCAAACAGAGGGGTTAAACCATCATAATTCGGCATTTACTGAATTAATAGACATACGACGCGTCGAAATAATAAAAAAAATCGTGATTTATGTTATATTTTACTGTAAACATACACACATAGTTTTTATTATACGAGAAAATAATATTCGAACATCCAAAGTCTCGAAGGTCAAGAAATTAAACAACAAATTTGTGGCCGGTTTTGCTTCAATATTTTTTTTACTCCGACGTCTACGGTATTGAAACAAAAAAAACGAGGGAAGCACATACACCATAGAGCCGAAAGGGCGTATTCATTTAAAATATATATAAATATGAAGTGGCTTACCGGGTGAAAATATCCGCTACTCCTTCACGAAAAACACAAAAACGACGCCATCTTGGAAGTAAGTTCAAACTAACCTCACTTAAAGCCGGTAAGCTCCCGTATTCGCATGCCCCCCTGATTTGACAAGTTCTAAGAAAAGCACCTGGAGTTCGTTACGTCACCAGCAAAGATGGCAATTTCGACTGGTTGGTAAAATCCGTATATTTGTTTTTACATATTCATAGTTTCGTTTTCATATTCAACATAACAAACTTTAACATATCGTTCTTTTTTGTCAGACACGAGGACCACCAGTTTCGGGAATAATACCGGACCTCAGCAAATTGTATCGGAAATGTCCGAAGTCCGACGTCTTTCGCATGGGTTGGGACTATGAATGCTTTTCCCATGCCATGTAGTTGAAACACAAGCTGGTACTAGAGCAAAACACCATCATATGGGCCAACGGTATATAGCCGGTTATCATAGCATAGCATGTGAGTAAATGTTGCTTCCGACGATGGGGCATCACATGAGACAAAACATCTCATTACACATACCGAACGTTTGCTCTGCCATCTCAATTACACCATTCAAATATTATACTTTTTTGTGACGAGTTAGACTCGATCTTCATCCCTTTGTAGCCTACGGTCAATTGAATGGACCCGTTTTCGAGGATGAATAACGCTTTCAGCTGATATGGGTTCTCGATTAAATACATGTTCAATCTTTCATCAGCTCAGTGATTTGACATAACTTTGACTGAGCAACCAGGAATGGATACTTATGTAATTCATGTAAGATTGAGATTAAATGTTCACGATTAAACTGGAAGTAAATATTTGTATATTGTGTCATTACCCGACACTTCGTTTTAGTGTTTTATTTCTCGTTTAATGATAATTCATCGAATCGTGGATCAATTTAATATTTTAGGATATATTAAACTAATATTTATTTGTTCATATTCAAAATTTTGACAAAATCGGTTGATAATTATAAGATTATAAGAATACTAATTTAATTTGTATCTGTTTTCGGACAAATGCTCGCTTGCAATTACCGTGACACTCACTATCCTTAAAAGTTTCACGAGTGTGGGCAAGATCAATCTTGTAAGATTGGTAGCGAAGATGGTGCGCGATACTGGATCTTATCTGAATCTGTCGAAATGTTTGCTGAACCGTTTAGGCCGATTGGCAAGTTGCAAGTGCGCTTCAATATGCAGTATTGTGTTGTAAATTAAATACTCCAGCAACAAAAGAAACAATAATGTATGGTGACCATACTTACTTACGTCTAATGATCGCGCCTGTAATTAGCATTGTTTACGATAATGGGTTTGCGGCAGTTTTTTTAGAAAATATGTTATCTTATTCTTAACATTCTGAACAGAACAATAATGATTGGTAGTGTCCCTAAACAAAGCATGCCGGTATATACAGCGCTCTTCTTTTTTACGTATAATTTGTGGCGCGTGAAAGAAAAATACTTTATGGCTTATGCATTTGCGTAAAGTATCATCCAATTTGAATACGTTAAGTCTGCATAGACTGATCATTGGGTTAGGGTTACTCTTTCCATCTAGGATAGATTACTATTTAGAAGAGACTTTAATGAACCCGAAAATGCCGTAAACGCGAAAGGTCTCCACCAGGACTGATCAGACGTTGCGGACTTCATTGGTAACTGTTAATTATCATTTGGAGCAAATCTATCAACTTCATACATTATATGTAGTTGTTGATCATAACTATTTCTCTTTTCGTACATTCTGTGGACCTTAATCAATAAGCTGTCCTAGTTTTAAATTAATTATGGTATACAGTACTCCATATGCACGTTGTGTCTTATATACTGTTGATTGATCTGTACGGAATTAGTTTCATATCTAAATAGGTGACTGAGTCCTGCCACACGTGCACATCGCAGCAGCCGTAGCACATTAGCGCACATATGGATTCGGATATGATTATGGGATTAGGCGCCTAAGTGCTGAAAACTGGGCCGCTACAACAATGGCTGCATTACTAACTGATTGAACCACCTTTACACACATAATATCTTTTAATGTGTATGTTTTGATCCCAATGAATCACACTTATTATCTGTATTTTTTATTTATTTATAAGACACAAACCGTTAAATATGACGCAACAAAGAGTATTACACACTTTTTATAAACTAAAATGGACATATAGTACATGTATATATGTATAAAAGACCGAAAACAAACAAAAGCAGGTTGAATTGTAACTGCTGGTAAACAAATAACAATGTTATTCTCGATAATTCTTTATCCAGCTATACAATGATCGAATGCACACACCATCATAATTTAGGAATAGACGAGGTAACGTTAAGAGACCGTTTGAGTTCGAGGTGTTACGTCATTTTAGCGGCATCGCAAATTGACCTTAGCGTGTTACATACGATAGGTTAGGTTTAGCAGGCCCTGCTGATCGATAGCTCTGCATTCTGACATGATCAATCGATATGCACATCATGGCAAATGCTAACTATAATTACGTTGAGTGAGTGAATGATTGAGTGATTTACTGACGTAAGAAATTGTCTATCCCTACCGTATGATGTTTAAAGTCTGACCTTTCTGATCACATGATAATCGTGAAATGCCTTGCATGTCGGCTATAAAAATGTATTACCGGAACATCACACTCAACCAGAATTTAAAGGACATGAGTGGCTAATTCTTCTGTGGATATTTTATTGAACTTACACCGAATCTACTCAAAATGCGATAGATAAAAACATATATGACAAGGATTCAGACAAAGCATGCGATACAGTTTTGTTTATCTATGCGACATTATTTATGGACATAACCAATCGGTGTTTATCAGAAAATTTCAATTCGACTACAGATTAAATAAGCAATAAAACACATCGTTTGCGACACCACGGTAAATGTTACAATTGCGTTTTAAACGTTTGTTTTGCAAGGATTGTGAGGATGCGTATGTATACAAAGATGCGGGGAGGGCACATGCTGCACATGTTACAGGGGCCCCCTTTCATCTAGTCCCATTCTGTTTTTTTGAAAATGTTACTTGATATATTTATATATATAGCAAAACAAGTTAAACAATTTATCACAATTTTTTTAACTGAACTTAACACACCTGTTGCATGTAACAGATTCAAGCATATAACTCTCTTCTACGACACTTCAGCTGGCCAAAGCACTCGATCAGCTGTGTGGAGTCTAGTTCACGGAAGACTTGACATTCAATAGACAGTAGCCCCGTTGCTGTCAACCTTTCCTGACTCATGGTGTTACTCGGATACTTTTTTTCACGCGTGATAATGTTGAAAATGACCTCTCATCTTGACAGTTATTAACTGGAATTGTTAAGTATATTCGTACAGCGANAATTTTGTCAATTTACCAATCTGTTGGACGGCCCCTTTAACACACTACTTGCCACATTTATTGATCAATCTTCATGAAACTTGGTGAGAACATTTGTCCCCATCAAATTTCGGCTGAGTTAAAAATTAGATCATGTAAGCTAAAAAAATAGGTCACTAGGTTTAATATAAAAGCATGTTAATACTCTAGAAGTCACTTTCTTTGTCTAATCTTCATGAACCTTGGTAAGAAAATTTGGGTCTCGGTTGAGTTCAAAAATAAAAATGGGCCTAGAAATTAAATATCTATGTTTCATAAATCATTATTTTGATCTCTACCTTGTCAGAATAGTTAAGTTTCTTTATGTCTGAGGTGAGCGCCTAAGGACCATGGCGCCCTATGTTTAAGAATGTAGGGTCTCATATCAGGACGTCGGGACAAGCAGCCCAAAAGCGGGACTGTCCCGCGGAGATTGTGACGTCTCGCATGTTTGCTTTATAAATAGGCACTACTTTAATAGGCCACGCAGGTATATACAATGATTTAATGGAATGTTTACTTAAAGGAAGCTCACAATTTTGACTTCATGGAAAAAAACAACACATCAACACCTATTTGTACCACTCATGCAAAATTTCAGGTCGATCCCACAAGTAGAATTGCCCCCAAAACGCATTTGAGCGTGATTATTATAAGCCATCTGGCTTATGTTTTGAGTACTTTGATTCCTGTGATTTTAGCAGTGAAGCTAAAATACACTTGTTAATCATATAAAACAACAAAATGAACAGCTCATTTATTGAAATGGTCGTCAGTGATTTGTAAAAGGTGTAAACGATTTCTTAAAACATGATCAGATGTGCACTGAGAGGCTAAAGGCGGGTATCCGTTGTGTTTTAAAAGTCAGAATTGCATAAATGAGCAAGTGATAATGGTTACCTGTAATTTGTTTGGCTGTTTACATTAAACAATTTTATCTTACACAAATACAGTCTGCAAAATTAGCCCATCGCCTGATCGCCAATGCGTTAAATCTCAGCTCTGGCGATGGAAAAATTGTCCATTGATCGCCTGAAATGCGATGAAAAAAAATCCGAAAAGACCATTTGGAAATAAACCTACGAATAATCAATTTACGAATTTCGTTCGAGTGCGTGATCATTTTATATTGTCGGCATTACGGAAATTTGCGCTCGGTACCGATTTTGCCCGAAATTTTATTTATTCATTTCTGATTGGTTAGCGGATGGCACTGACATGAACTCAACTTATGAAAATTCTTTGCTACTTTCCGAAAATCTTACAATTGTCCGCAATCTTTAAATATTTCCAGTGATCTATTTAGCAAAGTAAAGCATGGCAAAAGCATATCGTAAAGCAATATGTTAACCAAATTATATATTGATTACGTATTTTCTTGGTAACTGGTTTTCATTTTCTGCAGTCAAACGATATGCACATTTTATTTCATGTGCAAAACACATACATGTTTTCGGACTGTCGTTTTCGGATAAAGTATATTTCGTCGCTTATAATTTCTTTTTGACGTTCTTTAAAAAAAAAAAATAGAATGAAGAACATGCATGCGGTTTCGCATTTTGTTCATCAGAAATAGAAACTTGAGAGACTATTGAAAGGTTGAATTAGTTAGGAGGGAGCTCTGCCCTTTACCCCTGTTGGGGACCTGCGGCCCCAGACCACCCACAAAATTTTCCGGATTTTAAATAAAGGACCATTGACACCCCTGTCGAACCTCACACAGCTATTATGTTCCCTGGTAAAAAGGCAATGCCAAAATCAACAGATGCATCTGTGTTGGCAAAACGCAGGAAACATGAACAGCAAGTATGTTGCACTTAGTCCAATTAAGGGTAAACAAAGTTATGAGCTTGTATTTTCAATATTCTCGAATTGTTTTAATATGACTGACAATTAATATCATTTATGAATAGATCTCGATAATCCAAATATTTGAAAAGGCAGTTGATGTGACAATGGATATGGCCGTGGATCATGATGCTGACAATTATGCTGACTCAGATAAAAACTTTGAAAACAATGAAAATAACATAATTCTGTGTAGAATTCTCAGAACTCTTGTAAATAAGCCACACATCAAGAATGGAATAAAGGTCTTAACACTTCTGATTTGTTTACAACTCAAACCCTTAATTGCAATACATGTATACAGACTCTTGACGTCCTTTCATGATAATATCAGTGGAAAAAAATGGCTATGAAAAATTGCCTCTGGCTATGAAATGTTGAAAGTTTCATAGCCACATTGGCTATGAAGACAAAAATGTTAGTTTTGCAGACTGCAAATATTGGTTATACACTACTTAACGAATAGTATTACAATACTTGGTATACATGTACGGCAACTTATGTTATTGATAAATTTAGTATGATAAAAATAGACCAGTTTCTCGATAATACACTGTTACTTTTTTTAGATATCATGTCAAATTTCAGAATGAGGCTGAATGTAATAACTTTCTTTTACTTTGTTATGTAAATGGCAGAGAATATTAATGATTATAGACCAGTTGATTGTTATTGATTACATATTAGGGATTTTCTTGCGCACTGTCTCTGGTTACAATAGTGTAAAACATATGCATACAGGCATGTGTTCAGTCAATAAATTGATAAGAAATTCATAATTCTGAAAGGTATGGGCGAGTTGGTGTGTTATTTTTCATGAACCATCGAACGTGTAATGTGTTTGTTGATTCAGTACATGACATTATTTAAATGTAATGTTAATTTTCTTTTACATTGACAAAATTATCTTTTACATCAAATGACAATATTGAAGAATTATTATATTCAATTGAAAAAAAAAACGGACATGGTGCAAATTGAACTGTCTCTGCATGTATATTGAAATTTCTTATAAGTGATTATGAGTGATAAAAATTACCTAGTGAAGCTGGTGAAGTATTTTCACTTACTGATTAAGATTCTGGATGGAAATTACACATTAACACTGTCATTTCTGTGTCGCCTGACTATAGTCAGGGGACATATAGATGTTACTTCGTCGGCGGTGTCCGCGGTGGCGTCCGCGGTTGCGTCGGCGGCGGGGTCACACTTTTCACAAAAGGCTCATAACTTCTGTGTCTTTTCAGATATTGCTTTCATATTTGGTATGCATGTGTATCTAGACAACACCTTTCCATGCGCATAAATTTTTTGACCCCTGTGACCTTGACCTTGAACTTGAGGTCAGCGTTCAGGTTTCGCAATCTGCTACCGCGATTCGAAAAAGGCTCATAACTACTGTGTCCCTTCAGATATTGCTTTCATATTTGGTATGCATGTGTATCTGAACAAAGCCTTTCCATGCGCATACAATTTTCGACTCCTGTGACCTTGACCTTGAACTTGAGGTCAGCGTTCAGGTTTCGCAATCTGCCACCAAGATTTGAAAATGGCTCATAACTACTGTGTCCCTTCAGATATTGGGTTATATTTGGTACACATGTGTATCTGGACAACACCTTTCCATGCGCATGACCTTGACCTTATTTTGGACTTAGATTTATTGAAAAGGGCCAATTTCTTGGTTGACCCATTACCATCAGGCGACACATCCAACTCGTGGAGTTCTAGTTAATTCAACAAATTATTTTTGGTGGACTGGGGCTTTAATCAACCACTTAATCAGCAGTCTCTTTCAATCTTAATTAACTTTTATTCCAAAGCAAACACTATCTCACTCTCAGGCATTACTCTGTGTGTGATAAGCAGTGCTAAATTTCCAAAAAACTATAATTTTGATCCAAAATGCCATATCAAAGCGTGTCTGTTTCACAAGTTAAGTGGTTGTATTCGAACATGAGCAAATGGAGAGGTCAAAGATACCCTGTGTGCGTTTCGTTTGCAAAGATTTTCTAGTTATCGAGAAATACCGGATTTAAAAAAGAATGCCATTGTGTAAAGCCTGTATTTGCATATGGTATATGTATGCAAAATCGATTGAAAACCATGGAGGTGATTGTGCAGTTTTACTTATATGGCTATTGTGAAATCTTGTAATCACACTTCTTGCATGAAACTTGATCATAATGCTCTAATTATACCAAATCTAAATTCAAAAATGGTTCAGGGAAAAAACATCACACAAATTTAACTCAGGGCTTCCGCTGTCGTTCGCCAAATTCGCAAATGGCGAAAATTTCACTAATTTGGCTAATAAAATTATCGGTTGGCGAAAATGCTCGGCGAAACGTTTTTTGCCTGTAAAGAACCGTCCCAGATATTAAACTCTTTAAACCGTAGACTGCGGTAAAATACTTCACCGTGTTATTCAACAGAAAAATTGAT
>VMBQ01003081.1:25273-36560 GCA_007657795.1 Dreissena rostriformis
TACACTTAAGTGTATCTTTATCTATCTTTAAAATACTCGTTTTAAAAAGATACACTTGAGTGAATTTTAAGTGCACTAATACGCTTTAAAATACACTTGAGCGTATTTTTTATAAAATACACTTGAGTGTATTTTAAGTGCACTAATACGCTTAAAAATACACTCGAGCGTATTTTTTATAAAATACACTTGAGTGTATTTTAAGTGCATTAATACGCTTAAAAATACGCTTGAGCGTATTTTTTATAAAATACACTTGAGTGTATTTTAAGTGCACTAATACGCTTAAAAATACGCTCGAGCGTATTTTTTTTATAAAATACACTTGAGTGTATTTTAAGTGCACTAATACACTCAAAAATACGCTTGAGCGTATTTTTTAGTATAAAAAAATACACTCGAGTGTATTAATGCACTTAATTAGCGCAGTTAAAATGCACTTAAATACACTTGAAGTGCAGTTTCTGGGGAACAAATAAAACTGAAGCGTATTAGTGCACTTTAGTACACTTAAATACACTTAAAAATACACAAAAGCGCATTAATACACTTGACAAGTGTATTTTTTGAGAGAAAAATGCAGAAAAAACACACTTTTTTTAACAGAAAAATGCACTTGGTAAAGTGAATAATACGGTGCCAATACCGCTGCGTTTTATGCGCATTAAATGCGCATTAAATGCGCATTTTACACACTTTTTCGGGAAGGGATATTAGGGATTTTCTTGCGCACTGTCTCTGGTTACAATAGTGTAAAACATATGCATACAGGCATGTGTTCAGTCAATAAATTGATAAGAAATTCATAATTCTGAAAGGTATGGGCGAGTTGGTGTGTTATTTTTCATGAACCATCGAACGTGTAATGTGTTTGTTGATTCAGTACATGACATTATTTAAATGTAATGTTAATTTTCTTTTACATTGACAAAATTATCTTTTACATCAAATGACAATATTGAAGAATAATTATATTCAATTGAAAAAAAAAACGGACATGGTGCAAATTGAACTGTCTCTGCATGTATATTGAAATTTCTTATTAGTGATTATGAGTGATAAAAATTACCTAGTGAAGCTGGTGAAGTATTTTCACTTATTGATTAAGATTCTGGATGGAAATTACACATTAACACTGTCATTTCTGTGTCGCCTGACTATAGTCAGGGGACATATAGATGTTACTTCGTCGGCGGTGTCCGCGGTGGCGTCCGCGGTGGCGTCCGCGGTTGCGTCGGCGGCGGGGTCACACTTTTCACAAATGGCTCATAACTTCTGTGTCTTTTCAGATATTGCTTTCATATTTGGTATGCATGTGTATCTAGACAACACCTTTCCATGCGCATAAATTTTTTGACCCCTGTGACCTTGACCTTGAACTTGAGGTCAGCGTTCAGGTTTCGCAATCTGCTACCGCGATTCGAAAAAGGCTCATAACTACTGTGTCCCTTCAGATATTGCTTTCATATTTGGTATGCATGTGTATCTGAACAAAGCCTTTCCATGCGCATACAATTTTCGACTCCTGTGACCTTGACCTTGAACTTGAGGTCAGCGTTCAGGTTTCGCAATCTACCACCGAGATTTGAAAAAGGCTCATAACTACTGTGTCCCTTCAGATATTGGGTTATATTTGGTACACATGTGTATCTGGACAACACCTTTCCATGCGCATGACCTTGACCTTATTTTGGACTTAGATTTATTGAAAAGGGCCAATTTCTTGGTTGACCCATTACCATCAGGCGACACATCCAACTCGTGGAGTTCTAGTTAATTCAACAAATTATTTTTGGTGGACTGGGGCTTTAATCAACCACTTAATCAGCAGTCTCTTTCAATCTTAATTAACTTTTATTCCAAAGCAAACACTATCTCACTCTCAGGCATTACTCTGTGTGTGATAAGCAGTGCTAAATTTCCAAAAAACTATAATTTTGATCCAAAATGCCATATCAAAGCGTGTCTGTTTCACAAGTTAAGTGGTTGTATTCGAACATGAGCAAATGGAGAGGTCAAAGATACCCTGTGTGCGTTTCGTTTGCAAAGATTTTCTAGTTATCGAGAAATACCGGATTTAAAAAAGAATGCCATTGTGTAAAGCCTGTATTTGCATATGGTATATGTATGCAAAATCGATTGAAAACCATGGAGGTGATTGTGCAGTTTTACTTATATGGCTATTGTGAAATCTTGTAATCACACTTCTTGCATGAAACTTGATCATAATGCTCTAATTATACCAAATCTAAATTCAAAAATGGTTCAGGGAAAAAACATCACACAAATTTAACTCAGGGCTTCCGCTGTCGTTCGCCAAATTCGCAAATGGCGAAAATTNAAAAATCCAATTGGCTAAAATGTTGGCTAAAGAAAATTTTCGGCCAGGGGGAGCCCTGTTTAAACTTAAGTTGCTCAAAACAGTTCAGTTTATTTGGATCTCAGGTGAGCAAACTTGGGCTTTTGATCCTCTTGTTTTTACGGTTTTTTTACCTGAAAAATCAAGTATCGCTTTAAAAATTGTCCAAAACACATAGATTATTATATGAATCATATCTTGTCCTGCTAAACGTAATGCAATCAATAAAATAACACAGCTACATAGTGATTTTCTATAAAAGTGGACCCTGAAGGACCAGCAATTGTTAGCTCACCTGAGCACAGCATGCTCATTGTGAGCTTTTGTGATCGCCTTTTTTCCGTCATCCGTCGTGCGTCGTCAACATTTAACTTTTTAACAGTCTAAAGGCCACATTTTTTTCATGAAACACGTGTCCCAATGATATCTTGGACAAGTTCAAAAATGGTTCCGATTTGTTGAAAAACATGGCTGCCAACGGCAGTTTTGCTTATATGGCTTTAGTAAAACCTTGTTAACAATAGAAGTCACATTTATAAAATGGTTCTGGTCTGTTGAAAAACATGGCCACACTATAGAAGTCACATTTATAGTCCAATCTTTATGAAACTCGGTCATAACATTTGTTCTAATGATATATTGGCTGAGTTCGAAAATAGCTACGGTTCGTCGATAAACATGGCCGCCAGGGGGCGGGACATTTTTCCTAATATGGCAATAGTGAAATGTTTTTAACACTCTTGAAGTCACATTTTAAGTGCAATCTAAATGAAACTTAGTCAGAACACTTGTTCTAATGTCTTCTCGGTGGAGTTTTAAAATTCTTCTTGTTTGTTGAAAAACAGGTCGCCGCGGGAGTTTTTATATGGCTATATTGAAAACTTGTTACCATTATATTAGCCAAATTTATTGGCCAATCTTCATGAAACTTGGTAAGAACATTTCTCCCAATGAAATCTTGGCTGAGATTGAAACTGAGTCATATGAGCTCAAAAACTTGGTCACTATGTCAAATTGAAAAAAAAAACGTGTTAATACTCTAGAAGTTACTTTTTAGGTCCAATCATGAATTAGCTAGCACTTTTTCAGAATAGTCTAGTTCCTTTGGGTCTCAGGTAACAGGGTTTTTTTTGGCCCGATTTTATAGCCGAATAACGGCTATGTTCCCAATGGCAAAAAGTATACTTTTTTTCCCAAAATTTGGTAAAAAATTCCCAATTTCCAAAAAAAAAAATTTTTTTTTTTTTTTTTTTAAAGTGTTTAATGATTATTTTATCTCAATTTTATTTCAATTATATCTAAAAAAGTTTATAATAAGGATTTATATGATTTTATTCTGTTAATTTGAATTATTATTAAGACTTATATCAAACTAGTTTTCCCCAATTCAGTAGACTTTGCGCGAAAAAATTTCAATCCTGTATTTATTTTCCCAATTTCTTGGAAACGCCGATAAAATTCCCAATTCCAAAGCCATGGGCTATCTTCCCAAAAAGTGGAGAAAAAACCCCTGGGTAAGCGTCTTAGGGCCCATGGTCCTCTTGTTTTTCTTAAAGTTTACTTTAGACTTAATAAATATCCAACAGGGTTCCATTATGAAACGGCCAACTTTTGAGACATTTTACACTTTGATGACCTTTCTAGCCCTCTCAACATCTCTGTATGTTATATGAAAACAATACATAGTGTTTGATATATATTAGTATGTTGTTTAATCTATAATCTTGGATACACACTGATCTGTATGTAGGTAGGTTCATAATATTTTCTCAGAACTGGCTCAAGTTAGTGTATCCTAATGATTATTGTCATATTCACTCTGACCCATCGATCTGGCCCTTCTGATCAGTTGCCAAGAATGGTTTGCTATATGCATGTACTTGTTCTAAAAAGTGTTTGTATATCACTCACTGATGACTTACAGTGTTCTGGCAAGGCCACACAATTGTGATTTTATCAAATAATTTTTACCATTGTCAACACACAATATTGGCCCAATAGTGATTTAGTTTGATGGCATAATGCATTCATTTTTCTCCATATTGAAGAGTATTATTTTGCTCTGTTTTCTCAGATGGTGTTGCCTGTTGTATGAAAACGTTATTATTGTGAATGTATGGTTCTTGAAGGTATCTCCTCGCAAAAGAAACAACTCCAAACTCAGAGAATGTATTGGTTAATGGTACATTTGTGTAGCATGCTGTCTCCAGCACAATTAATCAAATTGGTGACATAAACAAATAAAGTGACTATGTTGAAGAAAACAAAAAAACTGAACAAAAAATTCAAAAATATTTTTGTTTAAATTTAAGCTTAAAGACCCCAGTTGGCCTGCGTTTAATCATAATAGAGTTGTCTGCTGTGTTTTTTTTTATTATAGTATTATGATCAATAGAGTAAAAAAAAATTACTTTTATAAAGGAGTCTGACAACTGCATACAGAAACTCTATTTAATGTTTTCAGATTCATATTGATTAGATCTCACAGATAAGTGATGTGTCTTTTGACCGCATATCATTGATAATAAATAAACATACAATGCCATTTCATATACATGAACTACCTAGAAGCCACAAGAAATAGAAACTTCCTCTTGAGTTATGCTTTTTGAATGCATACAGAAGGAAGAATATTATTATTGACTGGGGATTATGTCATAACAATTTCTCTGTAACCCCATTTGATAATCTGAGACAGTAGCTTCATTGCTGATTTAAAAAAAGATATTAATTATGACCATTGGATCACATAATATGATTATGACCTTTTTAATAGGGCATGTTTGATTTGTATGTTTTTTATAACGATTGCTTTCTGATAAAAGACAGTTTTACTTACCGTAACATAATTATACATTTTTATGCTCCCCCACAATTTTTTTGGGGGAGCATATAGTCGCCGCTTCGTCTGTCCATCCGTGCGTCTGCGCGTCCGTCCGGATTTTTGTCTGGGCTATTTCTCAGCAACTAATGACCGGAATTCAATGAAACTTTATGGGAAGCTTCACTACCAAGAGGAGATGTGCATATTATCAGCGGGTTCTGGTCGGATGATTTTTCACAGAGTTATGGCCCTTTGAAATTTTCCATTAACTGTACATATAGTGCAATTCTTGTCCGGGCTATTTCTCAGCAACTAATGACCGCAATTCAATGAAACTTTATGGGAAGCTTCACTACCAAGAGGAGATGTGCATATTATCAGCGGGTTCTNTTGTGATAGACAGGATCCTGTACATTTTAAAACATTACATTAAAATACCCTTAATGTTTGCTAAAATTAAAGCTTTTGTTGACAAATTGACTTGCTCTGGGAAAACTGGGCTTAATGCATGTGCATTAACGCACAGGTCCCAGATTAGCCTGCCCAAGAAAGTCGCTTCTAACTGAAAATACAGTTTAGGCAGGAAGTGATTTGCCTGTGAAGACTGCACTGGCTAATCTGGGACAACACTTAACGCACAGGCATTAAACCCAGATTTCCCAAAACGAGACTCAATTGATTATCTGTTGTCAGGATGTTATATACTACCTGCTTTCAGTTTTGGCGGGAAGTGTTGTCCCTGATTAGCCTGTGTAAATTGCACAGGCTAATCTGGGATGGCTTTTTATGCCAATGCATAAAGCTGTGTTTTCCCAGAGCAAGTCTCTTATATACTACCTCATTTCCGGCATAGACTGCATTAAGCCCCATTTTCCCAGAGCCAGCCTCTTATATACTCCCTGATTTCAGGCATGGACTGTGAGATTGACATTCAGAAGACCATTCAGATGGTGCGCTCCCAGCGGTCAGGCATGGTGCAGACAGAGGCCCAGTACAAGTTTGTCTACTACGCTGTACACCATTACATTGAGACAGAGAAGAAACGTATAGAGGCTGAACAGGTTTTTCATTGTGTTTTATGTGTGTTTTTAGCTCACCTGAGCACAACACGTCCGTTGAAAAAAACTTGGCCATCTGGGGGCGGGGGAATTTTCCTTATATGGCTATAGTAAAACGTTTTTGACACTCTAGAAGTCAGATTTATAGTACAATCTTTAGGAAACTTGGTCAGAACATTTGTTCTAATGATCACTTTGCTGAGTTCGAAAATGGTAATGGTTCTTTAAAAAAACATGGCCCCCAGGGGGTGGGACATTTTTCCTTATATGGCTTTTGGGAAAAGTTGTTAACACTCTTGAAGTCACATTTTTAGTGCATTCTAACTAAGTCAGAACAGTTGTTCTAGTGACTTCTCAGTCGAGTACGGACATTCTTCTGGTTGGTTAAAAAACATGGCCGCCAGGGGGGCGGGGCAGTTTTCCTTATAAGGGCAGGTTATTGTTGACGCTATATAAGCCACATTTATTGGCCAATCTTCAGGAAACTTGGTCAGAACATTTGTCCCTTTTAAATCTTGGCTGAGATTGACTTGGTCATGTGAGCTAAAAAAAAAATAGGTCAAATCAAAAACAAACATGTTAATACTCAAGAAGTCACTTTATTGGTCCAATCGTTATGAATCAGCTCCCACTTTTTCAGAATAGTTTAGTTCATTTGGGTCTCAGGCCAGCGCCTTAGGGCCCATGGCCTTCTTGTTTTTTGTCCTATTGGTTATTGTCCTGTTGGTGATTCCTTGAAGTCCAAGACATTGGCAAGGTCAAACATTAATCTTGTCAGAGTGTGTATCACCTGTCTCTCTACCTCAAAGATCAAGGTCTCATTTTGGGTCAAAAGTCAAATTGGCCATTAAAATTGTTGTTGTTTTTAAACAGATAAAAGAGGAATGTGTGAAGTCCCTAAAAAAAATCCAATTAAATTTAAGACCTTTTTTACTAGATTCAAGTTTTAAAGCCTTCATTTCAAACCCTCAAAAACTGATGAGCAGCAACCAGGATAATACCTGAACAGACTGTGAGTTACTGTAACAGTGTAACAACACTCGTACTGTATTTAAGGTGTATAGCCTTCTACAAACTGACATGTCTTGAAAGAGTGGAGTGCTGTAAGTTTTGAAATTTCGCTAATTTTGTCATACCATTAACCTTGTTGTGGTCAGTACACACAGAACAAAACATGTAGCCTTCCGCGTTTTTCTCACTAGGAACATAGCGCAGCCAAGAGTAGAGCCAGAGCCACTTTGTCTGAAATTTTCGATCTTTTTTCTTTTCGGAAATTTCTTTAGAAACATCATTGTGATTGTAGTCTATGCCCTATGAACACATGTCTTGTTAAATTATGCAAGTATATTGATATACATGGAACAACTAACAGCTTAAAATATGTTATGTTTAAATGTACATCAATAGCTTCATACACAAGTTAAAGGCTGGAAGCTTAATTGACAGTAAACAGTTTTTCGCAACTGATTCAGGTGATGGTATAACATGACATCCATGCCCCTCTCTATCTCCAGCAAAGCAAGGTGGTGGGCCGTGAGTACACAAACATTCAATACGCAAGTCAGATGCACGGCGGTGACCGAAACTCGCTGATCCGTGGAACAGCACCGCCCACCGCCACCGTGACGGAGCATCCTGCCCTCGTTCATCCAAAACCTCCCCCCAAACACTTCAGAGATCTGCCAAAGTAAGCCTACTGAGAGTGATTGAAATATTGCTATTAAAATTGAGCCTCACTCTGTGAAAACGGGGCTTAATGCATTTGCGTAAAGTGTCGACCAGGTTTAGCCTGTGCAGTCTGCACAGGCTAATCAGGGATGACAATTTCCACTTTTATGGCATTTTTCGTTAAAAGGGAGTCTTTTCTTAGCCAAAATCCAGTTGAGGGGGGAAGTGTCCTCCCTGATAAGCATGTGCAGACTGCACAGGCTAATCTGGGGTGACACTTTAGGCACATGCATTAAGCCCCATTTTCCCTGTGTAAGGCTCAATTACATTGGCAAACTTCAAACATAATTTCCTTATGAACCTCTTTAAGTACTTGTACTATATCGTTGGAGGTTGCTGCCATGATGCATTATTTACAATGTAAGCTATAAATTGCATCACACTCTATTTAAAGACAAGTTTTTCCCCTAAACAGTACTCTTGAATTTTACATATGGACAAAATAAGGCTGTTTAATTTTGGTAGGGAGGCGAGGGAATATATGATATTTTTTTGTGACAGAGATGTTTATGATATTAAAAAAAAAAAAATGCAAGCATCTGATTGTTTTTTGGGTCTCCTACAAACTCCACTGAGCCATAATATTCATGTTAGATGTATGATGTATGTGTAAGTTTATATATATGAGGAACATTTATGATTTCTCTCTTGGAAGACAGATAAGGCTATCAGCTTATTTTGCTCATAAGTGAATGCTACATTCTGGCCTTTCAAGGGACTTTCTGTTTACATATAATTATTTTAGTTTTGCTTGTTAGTGTAGATAGTTCAGTTGTTTTGTATTAAGTGGTGGGTCCTTAAATTTGTCAAAATTATGCATATTGTATATATCCCTTCTTTCAGGCAAGTTTCCAAGTAAGTACATTGGTACATTGGGTACTTACTCATATGCTTTGGAAAACTAGTGTGTGGGTTATGGTATGGAAAAATAACAATGACACAATAATTTTTCCATCTTATTAGTTTCATCTTTGCCAACAAGTAATTAAAAAAAATCTGCTAATAATCAAATTGTATCATATTGTTCAAAACTTATTATTAACTTAGTTGCAACCTTTTCCGTGTGTGTTTTTTTTTACTTTGGTGTTTTAACATATATATATTGCGTGTTAATCATGAAACTGTTGCATTAGCGGATAAATTTTTATCATGCCACTACATTAATATCTGCCTGAAATAACGCTGTCTGATTTATTTGTTTTATGTCAGGTCTACATGAAGTTGTTATATCAATGTTTGGAGGTAGGTCATTTTACTCTGAATCAACTAAAAAGGCATCATTTTTTGGTAAAATTTGTTCAGATTCAGCAGAACAAACAAATTGATGCCATATATTTTAGACACAAACAGCAACAAAAACAGCAAAAATCATATTTTACAAATATTAATCACAAGTGCTCATGACGTCATTATTAACACCCCGAACATCATATTCATTCCAGCTGCAAATGCAGCGTTGTAATGATTATATTTCATTATTCTTTTAAAATGGGGACCGAGAGGTATGGTAAACAGAAAAACAGGTTACTGCCCTATCGTTGTGTAATATATTAGGCTTGGCAAGAAGAAAACAACAAGCCTCTCTGTTCTTTTATTTTAACCCTTTAAGCGCTGAAATCAAATTCTAAAGGCCTTTGCAAACAGTTTGGATCCAGATGAGACACCACAGAACGTGGTGTCTCATCAGGATCCAAACTGTTTGCTATTCTGATAGTATTCTTTGAAAAAAAAAATCAATGAAAATGCTTATTTTAGAAAATCAGCAGACGACATTTTAGCAGACGACAAATTTCCCAGCATGCAAAGGGTTAAGCCTTATCTGATATATAACACAACAATAGGGCAGTAACCTGCCATTGACTATATATCACCCGCCATGAAGTAGAGCAGAGAATACAGCATTTACTATTGATGTCTGTCTGTATGACAAACATTCTCATACTAATTCCAATATACAACTTTGTTCTTTATGATACATGTATGAAATTTTTCATGGCCAATACTAATCAGCCTTACTGGGAAAACGGGGCTTAATTCATGTGCGTAAAGTTTCATCCCAGATAAGCCTGTGTAGCCTGCACAGGCTAATTAGGGATGGCACTTTCCATCTAAACCGGATTTTTACCATTAAAGTGGAAATTGTCATCCCTAATTAGCACTGGCTAATCTGGGACGACACTTTACGCACATGCATTAAACCCCGCTTGGTCAGAGAGGGCTAATGCCCCCTTTTTCAGCTTA
Source organism: Dreissena rostriformis (assembly GCA_007657795.1). NCBI lineage: Eukaryota > Metazoa > Mollusca > Bivalvia > Myida > Dreissenidae > Dreissena > Dreissena rostriformis. The sequence continues at coordinate 35,484 of VMBQ01003081.1, forward strand.
GAACTTCTGTAATATGATGATTAAAGCTTGCTACATATCAAGACGTTGGCGTCGGGGCTATTCCTCACTACTGTGACAACCTCTTAGAATATCAGTTACAATAAGTTCCCTCTAGCCCTAAGCTTTATGTTATTTAAGAATATGTTACTCTCTTCAGTTATCAGTCAAGATCAGTGACTTCACTGTTAATTAGTTTTTAAGTGGTAAATGAACAGTAAAGACTAAAATAAGGTCAATGTTATCTTATGTCTACAGAGAAAGCCTGTTCTGTAGAAATTGAGAAGACATCCTGTTCTACTTTTAAGTCCATTCTGAAGAAATAGTTCACTGGAAAGGCAAAGAAGAACTATGAATTCATGCTTTGGCATTGTATTATAATGTTAACATTATAATAATATTTGGTGTACTGTCTCAAGATGTGTAGTGATGTAATTTAAACTATTGTAAAGCAGAGCAAGAGATGAGAGCCTCGCTGTGGGAATATGTGGTTAAAGCCGGCCGAGTTGATGTTGGTATATTTTCCCATTTTTGTTATGTGTCGCAAATAAGTGATTATGAGTCAAAATGTGATGGTATTTATGTCAGATGTGCAAAAAATTGGTCAAAATCGGTCAAGAAATGCCCAAATTCAGTACAAAGATAGGGCTTTTCAATTTCTGTCCATGGACAGAAATGATCTAAATTTAAACACGCGCGGGTCACATGTAAAACCACGTGACCATTGCATCATTGTTTACAACGTCATTTGCCATGGAGAAACCGTGTTATTTAGTAGTTCTTCTTTGTTTTGAAAAGCGCGGAAGTGGAAATCACGTGAAATTGGCGCTCACGTGACCCAAAGCGTGCATACGTCACAGGTTAATAATAGTCTTGAAGATTCCGTTATGTACATGATTAGGTTTCGTATTTTTCATGCTTTTGGCATTTTTTGGCACAATTTTTGCGAAAATCAGTATGGAAGAGTTAAGCTTTAGAATGTATCTGACGAATACTGATCAATTCTGGTCAGTTGAGAAAACCAAATTGTTGTGAGAAATATCAACTCGGACGGCTTTAATACATATGTGTAAAGTGTCA
>VMBQ01003081.1:48053-82282 GCA_007657795.1 Dreissena rostriformis
TCACAAAATCCGCAACCGAATTTTATGTCCGAAATTTACGCAACTTTTCGGAGTTGCGTAAATTTCGGACAAAAAATTCGGATGCGGATTTTGTAACAGAAAAAACTTTGGAGTCGGCGGTTTAAAACAGGGTCGGTCGGGTAACCGAAAACAAGACTTCTTTTTTTTTAGGCCTGAACATATAATGCAGTGGAAACTTATGTAAGGTCTATATCTGCTACAGAGCCTCTGGGGGTATTAACCATATAACTGGCACAAGCACTTTTCCGGTATCAGTTATTGATCCATCAATATAGGAGTGGCTGGGTCAATCACCTGTGCTGCTCAGTCTTAGGCCTCAATACACTATCATTGGTACACAGTGTTTCCTGCATGGTGTTGCCATCTAATTGTCATGTTTGCACAAAAGAGAGGCTGTATTTTATGTGACACCATGTCAACAAATGTGACACCATGTCAGAAGGGTCTACAGTTATGGTTATATTCACAATTCAGATTGATGAATGCTAATTAATTGTGATACTTAAAGTATAGGGCTCAAATGGGTCAAACAATTTCATTTGGTCTGGTCAGCAGGTCAAAGTTAATCAAAGTGCTGAACGCACTGAAGTTGTTGGCTATTGTGTAAAAACAGAGTGCACTGTAGAACCACACTTTGGTGTAAACCCAACTTCGATCTTAAAAACCAAAGAACGACCACAGTGTGTTGAAGTAGTACATACCGTAATTACTCTATGTTTTCGGACACTATGTTTTCGGACACCCCTTTTTTAGCAAAAATAATTAATTTTCGTGACTCTTAATTTTCGGACATACATGTTTTCGTCCATAATTAATGACTCTAAGTTTTCGGACAGTATATTTTACAGTGCTATTTTACCGAATTTCGGCCCTGTTTTCGTTATCTGATGACACTTCGATCATTCGGTTTTACAACCGGATTAACGTAATAAAACCTGGCAGATGCATGCCTGAGGGTATTGGACCATTACATTTGCGTTATTGGGTAAATAACCTTGTAAACCGGTATTAAACAATGGTTTTGCCCGAAAGCCCCTTCTCAGTAAGATAACTGTGACAAATACTAAACGCTCCAAAGTTTGGCGCAAGTTTTACGAACAATGGAAGGTGTAAGACAACAACTATTGGAAATGAACAAACAAAGAATTCATAGCATTATTTTATTGCGTTAATTACAGGTTCATAATAGAGAGTATCAGTACATCACATGCTCACCATTGAACACGTTGGTCCAAGTTAAACCTTGTATTAACTTTCTGTATAATAAATTAAGCATTTTAAATTATATTAAATGCAGTGCAAACATTATAAATGTAATTTATACTATACAGCGTGGTATTTTACAAGCACGTGATATTACCGGTAGTCGTTGATACAATTGACGCTATTTTCGGACATTCAATTTTTCGACTCTAAATTTTCGGACACCTGTATTTTGTGAATATTTTTTGTATCTAAGTTTTCGGACGCGAAAAAAAAATATTATTTTTAAGTGTCCGAATACATAGAGTAATTACGGTATATATTGTGAAAGAAAACACACTTTGTGCCTTGTACATGCCTCATTTCGTCAGTTCCATAATAATTATTAATATATTTTGTCATCATCTTCATTGTCATTGTCATATTTCAGCATCATCATCTTCAAAGTCACCATCATCATTATTATAATCATCAAATTTACCATCTCATATCTTAACCATCATTATTATCACTGTCATAATTAACATCAGTATTATCAGAAGCATTTTAAGCCCAAGTCTCACTATTGCCGGTATAGCCCCGGTCCATCCCTGTTTGCTAACGCTGGTCGACCGGCGAAAACCAGGATGATGCGTAGAATTTTTTTTTAACGTGGTCACACTATTTCCCAGCGCCGCCCTGGTTGAAGACGGTCAACAACCCGGCAGAGTCCCGGTCAACCCCGGACTAGCTACGGTTTATCCCGGTGAAGCCCCGGCAGAGCCATGGTTGTCGCCGGTAATGCCCAGGTGGAGCCCTGGTGAAAGCCGGCAGCGTCCCAGCAGAGCCCCGGTATACTGTAACTCCACCGGGGCTATACCGGCATCAGACCCCAGCAGAGCTACGGCAACGCCCCGGTTAAACCCCGGTCATCGCCGGTAATGCCCAGGCCGAGCCCCAGTGAATGCCGGTGGCGTTGGCAGAGCGCTGGTTCCCGGTGGAGCTCGGTTCATCCCGGTAGAGCCACCGGCATCATAGTGAGACTGGGCCTTTACTCATCACCAGATTATCAATATTGCAATCATCGGTCAATACCCATTTGTTTTGATATGGAAATATCAGAATTACTAATGTCTTGTTACTAAAGTATTGCTTTTAAACTTGTGATAAAGATGGAAATAATGGCCGTGATGGTAATATGGTTTTGTTGTTGATGATGTTAAAACAAGATCATAGTGGTGGGTGTTTGTTATTGTTGCTGTTGTTGATGATGGTGGTATTCTGCTGCTGATGATGGTGATGGTGAGGAAGATTAGGATAAAGATAAAATAGGAGGATGATGAAAAGGATTATGTACCACTATTATTTTATGATCACTAACAACAAACATAGAAAACAAAATACAGTGTTCAATACCACAGTCTGGTTGACTGCAAAGTGAGTTCCAAAGAAAACATACTTTGGAGTTGAACACCAATTATGGGTTGACACCAAAGTGTGATGCCACAGGACAAAATTCAGTAATTGTGTGTTGTTGTTGTTAAGGTTTTTTCAGTAATAACGACACTCATACAAAATAAATGCTTATTTTTTGGTGCTTGATTGATTCAATAAAAGCCTATTCCATCAATAAATGTGCTCATTCTCATAGTTTTCTTTTTTATCCGTCTCATTGTTTATAGGCAACAGTGCATGCTTTTATCAATTCATTTGTAACAGCAAAGAAGAACTTGCAAAATTTCAAGTTTGTTCTTTATAGATGTGGTGTAGATCTACAGAATGGCATACATCACAACACACCACATTTTTAAATTGTGTGTTCATATTTTGGATTTATTTATTTTGTGATGTTAATATAAATTATGCGAGTAATTAATCAGGCCTGAGAAGATGCTGTGATTTTGTGAATTTTTTTTTAGTTGGTTGTTTGAAAAGTTGGCACCCCTGTTCTACAGCTCTGTCTTGTTTCTCCACAAACTGTATATGCATGTTTGCCTGCCTAATCAAATTTACAATGTAATGAAAATCAGATTAGTAGGTATGGGGAGTTCAGTATATTTGACACACAATACTGGTGTCTTCTTTGTACTTGGATGCTTTATTGTGTTTCACATCATTCGTAGAGGGAATATGGCATACATTCAATTAATGTTCTATTCTTGACTTAAATATCCTAGGAATATAATCTGAAGCTTTTGGCATGTTGTTTCTTTATTATTAGAGCACAACATTAATTCAAACATTAACATATCTATGTCACTGAAGACATGGTACAATTCGGTCAAAGGCATTTGGTTGTGTAGGGCACTATTGTTAATACAAGAGTTAATGTGTTTATATCACACCCATCAAGATGTTACCATAGTTTCTCAGAAGCTCCATGGTTACAAGTTGATCATGTGATACATATTGTGTTGGTCTTTCTAACCCTGTGACTTGCATGCCCTGCAGAATTCAGCCCTGGCAGGATTAAAAAGTAGAAAATTATTTAAGATTATTATTCATTCTTGTATTCATTACTTTACATGTTATATGTTCCAGCTGGTAATTATTGCAGAACTTTTTGTATTCAGTGCTTCAGTAACGAAATATAAAGGTTGATATCTTCCATACCCACAGTGTTTCAAATGCACTTTTAATGTTAAGTAGACCTGTATATTGATTAATACACATGAATGTTTACTTGGCACAGTGACCTAGTTTGATTATGATAGTGTTTGAAGTGTAAGGCAAATATTTGAGTTGGCCAGAGGTGGATGCTAAATATGACTCTCCAAGTGACATGAATCTGAAGGTTTTATCCGATCCTGTATGAATATTGGAATGCACACAGTAGTTCAAACAATAAATGGTTTGACATATCATGGTATTGAACTCAAATGTGTTTCTTGGTGAAGTGAAACACATTTGTGAGTTTTGAAATAAATTAAACTCATCATTAAAAGCATCATTAATTGCATTTTTACCCCAGCCCCATTAACTACAATCTTGACTCAGTCCCAGGAACTATTGTCTTTGACTCAATCCATGAACTACAGTCTTAACTCAGCCCCATACATTCTTAACTTAGTCCCATGGACTACAGTCTTAACTCAGTCCCATGGACTACAGTCTTAACTCAGCCCCATGAACTACAGTCTTAACTCAGTCCCATGGACTACATTCTTAACTCGGTACCATGAACTACAGTCTTAACTCAGCCCCAGACACTACAGTCTTAACTCAGCCCCATGAACTACAGTCTTAACTCAGCCCTATACACTACAGTCTTAACTAAGCCCCGTGAACTACAGTCTTAACTCAGCCCCATATGCTACATTCTTAACTTGGTACCATGAACTACAGTCTTTACTCAGCCCTATACACTACAGTCTTAACTCAGCCCCATATGCTACATTCTTAACTCGGTACCATGAACTACAGTCTTAACTCACACCCATGAACTACAGTCTTAATAACGGCAAGTGAACTAAAGTCTTAACTTAGTCCCATACACTACAGTCTTTACTATGTCCCATGAACTAAAGTCTTAACTTAGTCCCATTAATTACAGTCTTAACTTAATCCCATGAACAAACCTCTTAATTCAGTCCAATGAACTACAGTCTCAACTCAGTCCCATGAACTACAGTCTCAACTCAGTCCCATGATCTACAGTCTCAACTCAGTCCCATGAACTACATTCTTAACTCAGTCCCATGAACTACAGTCTTAACTAGTCTGATGAACTACATTCTTAATTCAGTCCCAGGAACTACAGTCTTAACTCAGTCCAATGAATTACAGTCTTAACTAGTCTGATGAACTACAGTCTTTATTCAGTCCCATGAACTACAGTCTTAATTCAGGCCCATGACCTACAGTCTCAACTCAGGCCCATGAACTACAGTCTCAACTCAGGCCCATGAACTACATTCTCAACTCAGTCCCATGAACTACAGTCTCAACTCAGTCCCATGAACTACATTCTTAACTCAGTCCCATGAATTACAGTCTTAACTAGTCTGATGAACTACATTCTTAATGCAGTCCCATGAACTGCAGTCTTACCTCAGTCCAATGAATTACAGTCTTAACTAGTCTGATGAACTACAGTCTTAATTCAGTCCCATGAACTACAGTCTTAATTCAGTCCCATGAACTACAGTCTCAACTCAGTCCCATGAACTACAGTCTCAACTCAGTCCCATGAACTACATTCTTAACTCAGTCCCATGAACTACAGTCTTAACTAGTCTCATGAACTACATTCTTAATTCAGTCCCATGAACTACAGTCTTAAGTCAGCCCCATACACTAAGTCTTGACTCAGCCCCTTGAACTACAGTCTTAACTCAGCCCCTTGAACTACAGTCTTAACTCAGCCCCTTGAACTACTGTCTTAACTCAGTCCCTTGAACTGCAGTCTTAACTCAGCCCCTTGAACTACAGTCTCAACTCAGCCCCTTGAACTACAGTCTTAACTCAGCACTATACACTATGAACTACAGTCTTAACAAAGAAGTTGAGTGTAGTGATTTCAGACAGCTCTTATTAGTTATCAAAATACTTGCATTATTGTGTGTACTTGGCAAATATTTTACCAGACCCCTCTTAGTTTGTGGAGGTAATTTTTATCCTGAATGTGTGTATTGAACTGTTGAGACATTATAATTAATCTTCAAAGTCTAATTTTGGTATTTGGTCCACAAAGCAATATTGAAGTTGTAAATCATGTCTATCTAAAAATAAAATGTTTGTTTAACCATAACCAGAAAAAGAATTTCCAAAATTAAGAATATTGAAAACTCAAATATTTAGTCAGAGAAAGTTGAGTGATTATAAGTAAAATTTTATGCAGTAGGAACCATGTTGAGGCTTTATTTGACAAGCGATCAGATACACTATCATGTTGTCCAGGCTGGGATATTTTCTTGGATCACAATTGATTAAAAAATAATTCAGAATGTTTCCAACCTCATTATGTCACTTGCAATGTACGTGAACGTGGTCTGTAACAGGCAGTATGCTGGAGAAATCCGTACAAATAATGCTATTTCTGTCACCAGGAATTTGAATTGCTTCTTTCCTATATGAGTGTGAACATGTTTTTGTCATTTATGTAAAAGTATCTATAAATGCTCTTATTTTGTATACATAATTATCTGTATTTATAAAAGTGGGCCATTTTTAACCAGGTTTTCCGAAGGAAAAAACTGGTTATTTGGCGGGCGGGCGGAACAAGCTTGTCCGGGCCATAACTATGTTGTTCATTGTCAGATTTTAAAATCATTTGGCACATTTGTTCACCATCATTGGACGGTGTGTCGCGCGAAATAATTACGTCGATATCTCCAAGGTCAAGGTCACACTTTGAGTTCAAAGGTCAAAAATGGCCATAAATGAGCTTGTCCGGGCCATAACTATGTCATTNTAGGCCACTGGTATCAATAAGCAGTGCAATACATGGATAGTAGGCCACTGGTATCAATAAGCAGTGCAATACATGGATAGTAGGCCACTGGTATCAATAAGCAGTGCAATACATGGATAGTAGGCCACTGGTATCAATAAGCAGTGCAATACATGGATAGTAGGCCACTGGTATCAATAAGCAGTGCAATACATGGATAGTAGGCCACTGGTATCAATAAGCAGTGCAATACATGGATAGTAGGCCACTGGTATCAATAAGCAGTGCAATACATGGATAGTAGGCCACTGGTATCAATAAGCAGTGCAATACATGGATAGTAGGCCACTGGTATCAATAAGCAGTGCAATACATGGATAGTAGGCCACTGGTATCAATAAGCAGTGCAATACATGGATAGTAGGCCACTGGTATCAATAAGCAGTGCAATACATGGATAGTAGGCCACTGGTATCAATAAGCAGTGCAATACATGGATAGTAGGCCACTGGTATCAATAAGCAGTGCAATACATGGATAGTAGGCCACTGGTATCAATAAGCAGTGCAATACATGGATAGTAGGCCACTGGTATCAATAAGCAGTGCAATACATGGATAGTAGGCCACTGGTATCAATAAGCAGTGCAATACATGGATAGTAGGCCACTGGTATCAATAAGCAGTGCAATACATGGATAGTAGGCCACTGGTATCAATAAGCAGTGCAATACATGGATAGTAGGCCACTGGTATCAATAAGCAGTGCAATACATGGATAGTAGGCCACTGGTATCAATAAGCAGTGCAATACATGGATAGTAGGCCACTGGTATCAATAAGCAGTGCAATACATGGATAGTAGGCCACTGGTATCAATAAGCAGTGCAATACATGGATAGTAGGCCACTGGTATCAATAAGCAGTGCAATACATGGATAGTAGGCCACTGGTATCAATAAGCAGTGCAATACATGGATAGTAGGCCACTGGTATCAATAAGCAGTGCAATACATGGATAGTAGGCCACTGGTATCAATAAGCAGTGCAATACATGGATAGTAGGCCACTGGTATCAATAAGCAGTGCAATACATGGATAGTAGGCCACTGGTATCAATAAGCAGTGCAATACATGGATAGTAGGCCACTGGTATCAATAAGCAGTGCAATACATGGATAGTAGGCCACTGGTATCAATAAGCAGTGCAATACATGGATAGTAGGCCACTGGTATCAATAAGCAGTGCAATACATGGATAGTAGGCCACTGGTATCAATAAGCAGTGCAATACATGGATAGTAGGCCACTGGTATCAATAAGCAGTGCAATACATGGATAGTAGGCCACTGGTATCAATAAGCAGTGCAATACATGGATAGTAGGCCACTGGTATCAATAAGCAGTGCAATACATGGATAGTAGGCCACTGGTATCAATAAGCAGTGCAATACATGGATAGTAGGCCACTGGTATCAATAAGCAGTGCAATACATGGATAGTAGGCCACTGGTATCAATAAGCAGTGCAATACATGGATAGTAGGCCACTGGTATCAATAAGCAGTGCAATACATGGATAGTAGGCCACTGGTATCAATAAGCAGTGCAATACATGGATAGTAGGCCACTGGTATCAATAAGCAGTGCAATACATGGATAGTAGGCCACTGGTATCAATAAGCAGTGCAATACATGGATAGTAGGCCACTGGTATCAATAAGCAGTGCAATACATGGATAGTAGGCCACTGGTATCAATAAGCAGTGCAATACATGGATAGTAGGCCACTGGTATCAATAAGCAGTGCAATACATGGATAGTAGGCCACTGGTATCAATAAGCAGTGCAATACATGGATAGTAGGCCACTGGTATCAATAAGCAGTGCAATACATGGATAGTAGGCCACTGGTATCAATAAGCAGTGCAATACATGGATAGTAGGCCACTGGTATCAATAAGCAGTGCAATACATGGATAGTAGGCCACTGGTATCAATAAGCAGTGCAATACATGGATAGTAGGCCACTGGTATCAATAAGCAGTGCAATACATGGATAGTAGGCCACTGGTATCAATAAGCAGTGCAATACATGGATAGTAGGCCACTGGTATCAATAAGCAGTGCAATACATGGATAGTAGGCCACTGGTATCAATAAGCAGTGCAATACATGGATAGTAGGCCACTGGTATCAATAAGCAGTGCAATACATGGATAGTAGGCCACTGGTATCAATAAGCAGTGCAATACATGGATAGTAGGCCACTGGTATCAATAAGCAGTGCAATACATGGATAGTAGGCCACTGGTATCAATAAGCAGTGCAATACATGGATAGTAGGCCACTGGTATCAATAAGCAGTGCAATACATGGATAGTAGGCCACTGGTATCAATAAGCAGTGCAATACATGGATAGTAGGCCACTGGTATCAATAAGCAGTGCAATACATGGATAGTAGGCCACTGGTATCAATAAGCAGTGCAATACATGGATAGTAGGCCACTGGTATCAATAAGCAGTGCAATACATGGATAGTAGGCCACTGGTATCAATAAGCAGTGCAATACATGGATAGTAGGCCACTGGTATCAATAAGCAGTGCAATACATGGATAGTAGGCCACTGGTATCAATAAGCAGTGCAATACATGGATAGTAGGCCACTGGTATCAATAAGCAGTGCAATACATGGATAGTAGGCCACTGGTATCAATAAGCAGTGCAATACATGGATAGTAGGCCACTGGTATCAATAAGCAGTGCAATACATGGATAGTAGGCCACTGGTATCAATAAGCAGTGCAATACATGGATAGTAGGCCACTGGTATCAATAAGCAGTGCAATACATGGATAGTAGGCCACTGGTATCAATAAGCAGTGCAATACATGGATAGTAGGCCACTGGTATCAATAAGCAGTGCAATACATGGATAGTAGGCCACTGGTATCAATAAGCAGTGCAATACATGGATAGTAGGCCACTGGTATCAATAAGCAGTGCAATACATGGATAGTAGGCCACTGGTATCAATAAGCAGTGCAATACATGGATAGTAGGCCACTGGTATCAATAAGCAGTGCAATACATGGATAGTAGGCCACTGGTATCAATAAGCAGTGCAATACATGGATAGTAGGCCACTGGTATCAATAAGCAGTGCAATACATGGATAGTAGGCCACTGGTATCAATAAGCAGTGCAATACATGGATAGTAGGCCACTGGTATCAATAAGCAGTGCAATACATGGATAGTAGGCCACTGGTATCAATAAGCAGTGCAATACATGGATAGTAGGCCACTGGTATCAATAAGCAGTGCAATACATGGATAGTAGGCCACTGGTATCAATAAGCAGTGCAATACATGGATAGTAGGCCACTGGTATCAATAAGCAGTGCAATACATGGATAGTAGGCCACTGGTATCAATAAGCAGTGCAATACATGGATAGTAGGCCACTGGTATCAATAAGCAGTGCAATACATGGATAGTAGGCCACTGGTATCAATAAGCAGTGCAATACATGGATAGTAGGCCACTGGTATCAATAAGCAGTGCAATACATGGATAGTAGGCCACTGGTATCAATAAGCAGTGCAATACATGGATAGTAGGCCACTGGTATCAATAAGCAGTGCAATACATGGATAGTAGGCCACTGGTATCAATAAGCAGTGCAATACATGGATAGTAGGCCACTGGTATCAATAAGCAGTGCAATACATGGATAGTAGGCCACTGGTATCAATAAGCAGTGCAATACATGGATAGTAGGCCACTGGTATCAATAAGCAGTGCAATACATGGATAGTAGGCCACTGGTATCAATAAGCAGTGCAATACATGGATAGTAGGCCACTGGTATCAATAAGCAGTGCAATACATGGATAGTAGGCCACTGGTATCAATAAGCAGTGCAATACATGGATAGTAGGCCACTGGTATCAATAAGCAGTGCAATACATGGATAGTAGGCCACTGGTATCAATAAGCAGTGCAATACATGGATAGTAGGCCACTGGTATCAATAAGCAGTGCAATACATGGATAGTAGGCCACTGGTATCAATAAGCAGTGCAATACATGGATAGTAGGCCACTGGTATCAATAAGCAGTGCAATACATGGATAGTAGGCCACTGGTATCAATAAGCAGTGCAATACATGGATAGTAGGCCACTGGTATCAATAAGCAGTGCAATACATGGATAGTAGGCCACTGGTATCAATAAGCAGTGCAATACATGGATAGTAGGCCACTGGTATCAATAAGCAGTGCAATACATGGATAGTAGGCCACTGGTATCAATAAGCAGTGCAATACATGGATAGTAGGCCACTGGTATCAATAAGCAGTGCAATACATGGATAGTAGGCCACTGGTATCAATAAGCAGTGCAATACATGGATAGTAGGCCACTGGTATCAATAAGCAGTGCAATACATGGATAGTAGGCCACTGGTATCAATAAGCAGTGCAATACATGGATAGTAGGCCACTGGTATCAATAAGCAGTGCAATACATGGATAGTAGGCCACTGGTATCAATAAGCAGTGCAATACATGGATAGTAGGCCACTGGTATCAATAAGCAGTGCAATACATGGATAGTAGGCCACTGGTATCAATAAGCAGTGCAATACATGGATAGTAGGCCACTGGTATCAATAAGCAGTGCAATACATGGATAGTAGGCCACTGGTATCAATAAGCAGTGCAATACATGGATAGTAGGCCACTGGTATCAATAAGCAGTGCAATACATGGATAGTAGGCCACTGGTATCAATAAGCAGTGCAATACATGGATAGTAGGCCACTGGTATCAATAAGCAGTGCAATACATGGATAGTAGGCCACTGGTATCAATAAGCAGTGCAATACATGGATAGTAGGCCACTGGTATCAATAAGCAGTGCAATACATGGATAGTAGGCCACTGGTATCAATAAGCAGTGCAATACATGGATAGTAGGCCACTGGTATCAATAAGCAGTGCAATACATGGATAGTAGGCCACTGGTATCAATAAGCAGTGCAATACATGGATAGTAGGCCACTGGTATCAATAAGCAGTGCAATACATGGATAGTAGGCCACTGGTATCAATAAGCAGTGCAATACATGGATAGTAGGCCACTGGTATCAATAAGCAGTGCAATACATGGATAGTAGGCCACTGGTATCAATAAGCAGTGCAATACATGGATAGTAGGCCACTGGTATCAATAAGCAGTGCAATACATGGATAGTAGGCCACTGGTATCAATAAGCAGTGCAATACATGGATAGTAGGCCACTGGTATCAATAAGCAGTGCAATACATGGATAGTAGGCCACTGGTATCAATAAGCAGTGCAATACATGGATAGTAGGCCACTGGTATCAATAAGCAGTGCAATACATGGATAGTAGGCCACTGGTATCAATAAGCAGTGCAATACATGGATAGTAGGCCACTGGTATCAATAAGCAGTGCAATACATGGATAGTAGGCCACTGGTATCAATAAGCAGTGCAATACATGGATAGTAGGCCACTGGTATCAATAAGCAGTGCAATACATGGATAGTAGGCCACTGGTATCAATAAGCAGTGCAATACATGGATAGTAGGCCACTGGTATCAATAAGCAGTGCAATACATGGATAGTAGGCCACTGGTATCAATAAGCAGTGCAATACATGGATAGTAGGCCACTGGTATCAATAAGCAGTGCAATACATGGATAGTAGGCCACTGGTATCAATAAGCAGTGCAATACATGGATAGTAGGCCACTGGTATCAATAAGCAGTGCAATACATGGATAGTAGGCCACTGGTATCAATAAGCAGTGCAATACATGGATAGTAGGCCACTGGTATCAATAAGCAGTGCAATACATGGATAGTAGGCCACTGGTATCAATAAGCAGTGCAATACATGGATAGTAGGCCACTGGTATCAATAAGCAGTGCAATACATGGATAGTAGGCCACTGGTATCAATAAGCAGTGCAATACATGGATAGTAGGCCACTGGTATCAATAAGCAGTGCAATACATGGATAGTAGGCCACTGGTATCAATAAGCAGTGCAATACATGGATAGTAGGCCACTGGTATCAATAAGCAGTGCAATACATGGATAGTAGGCCACTGGTATCAATAAGCAGTGCAATACATGGATAGTAGGCCACTGGTATCAATAAGCAGTGCAATACATGGATAGTAGGCCACTGGTATCAATAAGCAGTGCAATACATGGATAGTAGGCCACTGGTATCAATAAGCAGTGCAATACATGGATAGTAGGCCACTGGTATCAATAAGCAGTGCAATACATGGATAGTAGGCCACTGGTATCAATAAGCAGTGCAATACATGGATAGTAGGCCACTGGTATCAATAAGCAGTGCAATACATGGATAGTAGGCCACTGGTATCAATAAGCAGTGCAATACATGGATAGTAGGCCACTGGTATCAATAAGCAGTGCAATACATGGATAGTAGGCCACTGGTATCAATAAGCAGTGCAATACATGGATAGTAGGCCACTGGTATCAATAAGCAGTGCAATACATGGATAGTAGGCCACTGGTATCAATAAGCAGTGCAATACATGGATAGTAGGCCACTGGTATCAATAAGCAGTGCAATACATGGATAGTAGGCCACTGGTATCAATAAGCAGTGCAATACATGGATAGTAGGCCACTGGTATCAATAAGCAGTGCAATACATGGATAGTAGGCCACTGGTATCAATAAGCAGTGCAATACATGGATAGTAGGCCACTGGTATCAATAAGCAGTGCAATACATGGATAGTAGGCCACTGGTATCAATAAGCAGTGCAATACATGGATAGTAGGCCACTGGTATCAATAAGCAGTGCAATACATGGATAGTAGGCCACTGGTATCAATAAGCAGTGCAATACATGGATAGTAGGCCACTGGTATCAATAAGCAGTGCAATACATGGATAGTAGGCCACTGGTATCAATAAGCAGTGCAATACATGGATAGTAGGCCACTGGTATCAATAAGCAGTGCAATACATGGATAGTAGGCCACTGGTATCAATAAGCAGTGCAATACATGGATAGTAGGCCACTGGTATCAATAAGCAGTGCAATACATGGATAGTAGGCCACTGGTATCAATAAGCAGTGCAATACATGGATAGTAGGCCACTGGTATCAATAAGCAGTGCAATACATGGATAGTAGGCCACTGGTATCAATAAGCAGTGCAATACATGGATAGTAGGCCACTGGTATCAATAAGCAGTGCAATACATGGATAGTAGGCCACTGGTATCAATAAGCAGTGCAATACATGGATAGTAGGCCACTGGTATCAATAAGCAGTGCAATACATGGATAGTAGGCCACTGGTATCAATAAGCAGTGCAATACATGGATAGTAGGCCACTGGTATCAATAAGCAGTGCAATACATGGATAGTAGGCCACTGGTATCAATAAGCAGTGCAATACATGGATAGTAGGCCACTGACATCAATAAGCAGTATGCAGGGTTAAGAACAACAAGTTTGCTGATCTAGGTTAATTTGGCCATGGCTTGTTATTTCTAGATATTTATTGACTAGATTGTATTGAGTCATGCACAGTTTACTGGCTGGCCAAGGGAACTGTCCACCTATTATTGCTTCATGAAGCAGATGAAATATTTTGATGTGATGTTCTCATCCCTTCTTATAATGTATAACTGTTCTGGTTCCTGGCATGTGACATGCAGTGTTGATGTCCTTTCTACACAGTACTTAGTAGTTTGGACATAATCTGACATGCTTCATAGTCAAATGTTCAGATAAGGACATGTGGCCTCAGCTGAAATAGTCATACATTGTTATGAGTGGTGTCATTATCTTTGGAAAAAAACAACAAGCTGTGTATCATGCACTGAATTTGATATCAGATGCAGAGGATAAAACTGTTTGCCTGTTACTCATCTAACTATTGTGTTTGTGTTGTTGCAGGTGACTATGCAGTGTTCACGCCTGGTCCCCGCACTGACTATACCGCTCCCCCGGTGACCGTGTACACCAATCAAGTGCAGGCTCCTGACTACACAGAGGAACAAACAGGTACACACTGTTAATTACCGGGTTAAACTTTTAATAGAAAATCCATATGAGCCTCGCTCTGGGAAAACCGGGGTTAATGTATGTGCGTAAAGGGTCGTCCCAGATTAGCCTGTGCAGTCCACTCAGGCTGATCTGGGATGGCACTTTCTGCCTTTATTGTATTTATCATTTAAATGAAGTCTGCGGAAAGTGTTGTCCCTGATCAGTCAGTGCAGACTGCACAGGCTAATGTGGGACGACACTTAATGCTTATACATTAAGCCCTGTTTTCCCAGAACGAGGCTGATAGTGAATACTGATTCCTTGGGTCAAATGTAGCTCTCATGTTTACCAATAGTTACAAGGCCATGTACAGGTAAACCATTGACAAAGGATGCAACATTTGGTTTGTTCTGGCTAGAAGTGGATTTCTAACCATAACTATGCAAGTTTAAGCTTTTCCAATGTAATAACTTCTCATATAGAAATGTGTTGATAGTGAAAATCCAATGCGAGCTGTTGAGTCTGATTCACTGAACTCCCACGCAGTATGAAGGCTAGACATCAATCTTTGAAACATTTAGTGCTTTTCGGAATTTGTGAAATTCTCCTGTTTGTGAGAAATTTGTAATGAACAGGTTAGGCATTCTTGGAAACGCCTTTGAATTTATTTTTTTGGAAGGTCTGTAAAAACAATTGGTCAACCCAGTCATTCCTGTTTTCATCAGTACAAATATGATTTGGAAGGCAACATAATATTAGACAAGTATGCTTTTTTGAGGTAGCTGTCCAACCCAGGTTTTGACCTTCATTGACATTTATCAAGAGCCATAAATAGAGACTAACAGGTTACTGACCTATCGTTGTGTAACATATCAGGTGAGGTGTCGATTAAAAGTAGGCAAGGCTTGCAGAGCCGTTGTTTTATTTGTGCCATGCCTATATTACAAAATGATAGGGCAGTAACTTGTTTTTCTGTTTATCATACCTCTGTGTCCCAATTTTTAAATAAATAATCAAATATATTTGCTACAAGGCTGGATTTGTAGCCACAATGAATATGTTGTATAATGTTTGAAATGTTAAGGATGATGTCATGAGCACTTGCTCTTAATATTTGTAAATATTTGCGATGTCCTTGTTAAACATACCATTGTTATCCCCACGCTTTTTGAAAAGCGTGTGGATATTGTGGTTATCTCCGCCGTCCGTCCGTCTGTCCGTCCGTCCGTCCTGGCCACTATCTCCTCCTACACTATAAGCACTAGAACCTTGAAACTTACACACATGGTAGCTATGAGCATATGTACGACCCTGCACTATTTGGAATTTTGATCTGACCCCTGGGTCAAAAGTTATGGGGGTTGGGATGGGGCCGGGTCAGAGATTTTCACTCATTTTTTTAATGTTATTTTACATTTACTTCTTCATTTCTACACTGATTTACTTCAAATTGATACTGAACATCTCTTATGACAATACGGTCAATCTCAACTATGCATGGCCCCATTACCAACCCTGGGGCGCCCCGCCCACATAGACCAAGCCCACCCAAAAATGGCCATAAATGATCTTGTCCGGGCCATAACTATGTCGTTCATTGTGGGATTTTAAAACAATTTGGCACATTTGTTCCCCATCATTGGACAGTGTGTCACGCGAAATAATTACGTCAATATCTCCAAGGTCAAGGTCACACTTGGAGTTCAAAATTCAAATATGGCCATAAATAAGCTTGTCCGGGTCATAACAATGTCATTCATTGTCATATATATATGCCCCCAGAAGGGTGGCATATAGCATTTGAACTGTCTGTCCGTCTGTCTGTCTGTCTGTCCGTCCGTCCGTCCGAAAACTTTAACATTGGCCATAACTTTTGCAATATTGAAGGTAGCAACTTGATATTTGGCACGCATGTGTATCTCATGGAGCTGCACATTTTGAGTGGTGAAAGGTCAAGGTCATCCTTCAAGGTCAAAGTTAAAAAAACAAACTAAAGGGAAGTAACAAGCTTAAAAGGGAGATAATTTCTATTTATCATTTGGCAGGTACAGATAATTTTTACAAGGGAAGTAATATAAAATTATTTCCCTTATGAAAATGATCTGTACCTGCCAATTGATATAATCCAAAGTGATATAATAATTAATGTTTATATCAAAGCGGTGCATCAGGGGGCATTGTGTTTCTGACAAACACATCTCTTGTTATACCCACGCTTTTTGAAAAGCTACACACGCAGCGTCACAATAATTTTTTACAACTTAAAGCAAACTCGCGCATTTTTATACTATTAATGGACGTGGATTTTTGGACATTTAATATTCATAATTCAATTTTGATTATGGGGAATTGAAAATATGCATGACTTTGAAATTTAACTGGATGACATTTCTAACAACATGCGGCGTGGGGATACGCGGCGGCTGAGGCTGCGCCATTTCTAGTTTAAATTGTGTTCGAAATGCATATTTATTGTTATAGTTACACCAAGTGGTACATTCATGTAATTCAAAACGTTTGTCTCTTTGTTGAACCCTCTCTGTACAGCTTATCTAACCTACATCAAACATTCCACATGCTCTAATTGGGTCAAAGCACAGTTTTCTCAACTGTGTTAGTTGGCTAAAGATGAGGCTTGTCTAAAGACATAGTTAACTGATGTGCATCCTTTGATGATCGTATTTTGCTGTTCTTTACATATCAATGTCAGGCAAATGTTCTCCTGGCTGTAGTTTGAAATGGTTAATTAATGGCCATTGTCATTCCTGGTGTTCTCACACTTCATCAAGTATTCATGCTGTATGGCCAGTGCTTAATGCTGCATACACACTTTTCACTAGGTATGTCATCGTAATTCTTGGAGTGCATGTTGATAGAAATACCACATATACTCTTAGATACTTGCAGATTGTAAATAAAATACAAAGCTTTTCAGATAACACGTTCAATGTGCTATTGTTTGGTTAAAACGCTTACGTCTTGTGGAATTAGTGACATTCCATAGGAAACATTGCCCCTGTTATTCAGCTGCAACAATGACAGATACAAGGCCATCTCATACATCCAAAATACCCATTGTGCAAGATTTTGTTTTTAAGTGCAGTGAGAAAAATGTTCACAGGGGCAGGGGGATGTAACAATTCAAAATGTTAAGGAACATTTTAATACATGAACTTTTAATAAAAATTAACAGTTCTGACTGACAACAATCACTTTATAATAAGATACCTCAACTCATCACATGTTGGAGGGGGGGGGATGCAACTCTGTAGGCTCTTCAACCTCCACCTCCTTCACCTTCTGCCCTTTCCTCTCTGGGGTCCATTCTGTCCATCTCACCCTCTTGTCTTGCTCTCCAGGTCTCCTTTTGTCTCCCCCTCTTGCCTGGCTGTACCCGTCTCCTTTTGGCTCCCCAATCAGTGACCAGAATATTTGTCCCCATGATATCTAGTCCAAGTTTGAAAAAAATTCCTGAACTGTATTGATAAGCATTTGCAATGTTTCAAGATCCATTTTAGAACTCAACCAGGATATTATTAGGCATTATTTGGTAAACATGGGTCCCAGATTGTGTGACAGTTCTCCTTTACAGTGATTGGTGAACCCTCCAAAAGTCACATTTTTTGCCCAATCTTCATGAAACTTCCTCAAAATATCTGTTCTTATAATATCCTGGTTGATCATGAATCTGGGCTGTCATAATAATTGAATCATAAATGATTCCAGCAGGCTCTTAATACAACTCAGAAACACATAATAACTCCATAATCAGTGAGAGTACAGTTTGCTATTTGACCCAGGTGTTTTATGGGCTTATTAATGGGTTCAGTTGAGGTATCAGTAGTGTTGGTTACCTCCAATGTTCAGTTTTTGCTTGTTTCTAGTGGCTGGTTACCAGGGTGACTGGAACATGACACACTGGTGACATACTGGTGACACACTGACACACATTGTGCAACCTAGCTCAGATGCCCAGCTGGTCACTGGGACAGGATGCACCTTAACAAAAAATACTTTGAAGTCACATGACTGCTATTATTTAAAAACAGCTTTTTTAAACCTTTAAACACTTATTTCTTTGCCAGTGGGTTATATGAGCAGATTACTGTTATAGACTAGTACACTACTACAGGATTATATGATTCTAACATTGGTGAGGACATTATATGCTATATACATAACTTTTACAGAATGTTTATTTAAACAAGTGTTGTTCTTTCCTTTTGCACCTGATCATGTCACTCATTTTAATTTTTAGGTAAAAGCAGAGATTGTTTTTTATAAGCTTGTAGTTCACATTTCCCAAACTTGTCATATTTGTTATTTAACAGTTGTAACCAAGCACATAACTTGTTTAAGTGATGTCTGAAAGGGCTACATCATAAGACATGCGTAACCTTTTCTTGATAAAGAAATTGTTTTATTTAAATTGAAATTGATTCTGCTGACTTAAGGGCTACTCTAACTGATTGGTAAAGTTGTTGTACATAAGTGTGTACACAGGATATAATTTAATATCAAACAGATTGAATGTATTGTAGTTGTAAAAGTTGGTAGAACATAAGTTTTGTATGTCAATAGCTAACTTGTAAAAGTTGGTAGAAAATAAGTTTTGTATGTTAATAGCTAACTTAGGATTGCATTTTGGTCCTCTATTTATGATAACCATAAACAGTTAAGACCTCTATTTATGATAACCATAAACAGTTTAGACCTCTATTTATCCTCTGTTAATGATTGCAGTTTAGACCTCTATTTATCCTCTGTTAATGATTGCAGTTTAGAACTCTATTTATCCTCTGTTAATGATTGCAGTTTAGAACTCTATTTATGATTGTTATCAACAGTTTAGAACTCTATTTATGATTGTCATTAGCAGTTTAGAACTCTATTAATGATTGCCATATGATTGTCATAAGCTGTTTAGATCTCTATCAATGATTGCCATTAGCATTTACGATCTCTATTAATGATTGCCATCAGCAGTTTAGAACTCTATTTATGATTGCAAACAACAGTTTAGACCTCTATTAATGATTGACACCAGCAGTTTAGACCTCTATTTATGATTGCCACCAGCAGTTTAGACCTCTATTTATGATCACCACCAGAAGTTTAGACCTCTATTTATGATTGACAACAGCAGTTTAGACCTCTATTTATGATTGCTTTAAGCAGTTTAGACCTCTATTTATGATTGCTAACAACAGTTTGACTTCTATTTATGATGGCCACCAGCAGTTTAGACCTCTATTTATGATTGCCATTAACAGTTTAGACCTCTATTTATGATCGCCACCAGCAGTTTAGACCTCTATTTATGATCGCTACCAGCAGTTTAGACCTCTTTATGATCGCCAACAGCAGTTTAGACCTCTATTTATGATCGCCACCAGCAGTTTAGACGTCTATTTATGATTGACACAGCAGTTTAGACCTCTATTTATGATTGCCAACGACAGTTTAGACCTCTTTTTATGATCGCCACCAGCAGTTTAGAACTCTATTTATGATTGCCAACAGCAGTTTAGACCTCTATTTATGATCGCCACCAGCAGTTTATACCTCTATTCATTTGCCAACAACAGTTTAGACCTCTATTTTTGATTGCAAACAACAGTTTAGACCTCTATTTATGATTGACAACAGCAGTTAAGACCTCTATTTATGATTGCCATTTACAGTTTAGACCTCTATTTATGATTGCCATTAACAGTTTAGACCTCTATTTATGATAACCACCAGCAGTTTAGACCTCTATTTATGATTGTCATTAACAGTTTAGACCTCTATTTATGATTGCCAACAGCAGTTAAGACCTCTATTTATGATCGCCACCAGCAGTTTAGACCCTTTTTATGATCGCCACCAGCAGTTTAGACCTCTATTTATGATTGCCAACAGTGGTTCAGACCTCTTTTTATGATTGTCATTAACAGTTTAGACCTCTATTTATGATTGCCATTAACAGTTTAGACTTCTATTTATGATTGCCATTAACAGTTTAGACCTCTATTTATGATAACCACCAGCAGTTTAGACCTCTCTTTATGATTGTCATTAACAGTTTAGACCTCTATTTATGATTGCCACCAGCAGTTAAGACCTCTATTTATGATCGCCACCAGCAGTTTAGACCTGTATTTATGATTGCCAACAGCGGTTCAGACCTCTTTTTATGATTGCCATTAACAGTTTAGACCTCTATTTATGATTGCCATTAACAGTTTAGACCTCTATTTATGATTGTCACCATCAGTTTAGACCTCTTTTATGATAGCCACCAGCAGTTTAGACCTCTATTTATGATTGCCATTAACAGTTAAGACCTGTATTTATGATTGCCATTAACAGTTTAGACCTCTTTTTATGATTGTCACCAGCATTTTAGACCTCTATTTATGATTGCCATTAACAGTTTATACCTCTATTTATGATTGCCATTAACAGTTTAGACCTCTATGATTGCCATTTACTGTTTAGAACCCTTTGTATGATTGCCACCATCAGTTTAGACCTCTATTTATGATTGCCATTAACAGTTTAGACCTCTATTTATGATAACCACCAGCAGTTTAGACCTCTATTTTTGATTGCAAACAACAGTTTAGACCTCTATTTATGATTGACAACAGCAGTTAAGACCTCTATTTATGATCGCCACCAGCAGTTTAGACCTCTATTTATGATCACCACAGGCAGTTTAGACCTCTATTTATGATCACCACCTGCAGTTTAGACCTCTATTTATGATTGCCAACAACAGTTTAGACCTCTATTTACCAGCAGTTTGGAACTTATGTTACATACTGACATATCAGCTTATGTGCAATCATTTCTCACTTTTTGTGTAGGTCAAGGTGTGATAGACAGGTACAGTCATTGAGACATGGTCTACAGTCATGTAGTCAAACTAAGAGTTTTCACATACATTAGAACTTTAATAGACACACCCTTACAGTCATGACTTGAGTGAGAACAAATCCACAGTTTTTATAAAGAGAACCTTCTTTATTGGGGGTTGAGGGGTGAATGGCCTGCTTCAACAGGTGCCCTAGTTTCCTTTATCATGAGGGTCATGTTTATCACTGACAGGTCATGGTTTTACAAAAGAAGTGTGGTATTAACCTATTTCACAACTCCCTCATTGTGTGTATTTAAATGAACATCAAGGGATCAAGAATGTACATAACAAAGTTATGAATGACTTCTTGACTGAATTTTTATGGCCAACATTCCTGTATTATCAAGTTCAGCTATCAGTTTTATCATTATGACCTTTGTGTGCCTAGCTTTGTACTTTTACATTTTATCAGAAAGTTTCAATAGCCTTGGTTGTACTTTTGCTAATATCGGTTAATAGACTATTTCATTTTCCTCCCCAAAGTCTTAACAGTTAACATCAGATCTTTATAAAACTTCATATAAATTTTGTTCTGCCTAGTAGACTTGGCCAATTTTGGTGATGAAGCCGATGGCGTAAGAATTAGTGGAGTTATGGCCTCAGGTCCTTGATTACCTCAAGCTGGTCCTTAGCTTGTCCTGTCACTTATTTGCAAAACTGTTTTTGCTTAAATCATTTTGATTTGTTTTTGACATATCAGTAATCAGCTCAATTGACCAATTAAGTGTTGAGGCCTAGCTCTTTTCCCTGTCTAAATTGAAAATCTTCAGCTAAGCTGTCAGCAACAGGTAAAAATTTGAAAAAATACTTGTAGGATGGATGACTTGCAACTACACAAGCTTCAATGGTTGTGTCCTGTTCAAGGGTGAGGTGTAACACAGTGCGTTCTTGTTTTCAGGACCTCCAGGGGTGCCTCACAGGCTCATAGAATGCTTCTTCCTTCGACCAATCGTATGCTTTTTGTGTAAGTACATTTTGGTTATAATTTTTCTCTTCACTTCACTTTCAAACGGTACAGTCCTGCAGTCCTGTAGGCCTGACTTTCTCTGCCTACCTTTTGTAGCATATACCTGGGTTGACGATCTGAAGATACAGGTTTGATTCCCCACCCCAAAAAAATTATGTAGACTTTGTCCTCCAACCTCTGATTCTAGTAGGCCAGTTGCAAGGGTCTAGCGAGTGGGCAAGGGGGACGAAATCGTCGCTCAAAGACAGACGACGTCGCCTTTTCTTTGGATGAAAGCGATATTTTCTGTATAATATTAGATGTTTATACTTTAAAAAATAAAATAAAAGCTATAACAGATAAAACCATGGTCTGTTTAGTTTTTACATGGTATACCATTGTAAACCAAAGTTGAACGTGGCTTTACATGGAAGGCAATTAGTCTGGAAATGCTCATTTCTACCATGGTCAACCATGTTTATGACCATGGTTTGTCACAGTATTTGATGTGTAACCATAATAGAACATGAACGGCCATCAAAATCAATGAAATACCATGGTGATCAATCATGGTCATTATTTGGCATGTGAAATATGACATTTTCATCACTGTGCAAGATCTCTGGAACTAAACAGCCAATGTCAATGACCTTTTACCAAGGGGTCATGAACATATTTCAGATCATTCTGAGCCATTGATCTCTCAGCCAGTTATTTAGCCATTTTCTAGTCCCCATGCTTGCAATAAACCCATCCTTTCAAAAAGAACATTTTTGGGGAGCATCTATCTGTTTACTTGGTATTTGTGTGCATATTAAAGACATAAAATTAAAAAGAATTAGATAGTATTTGCCAATCTATATTTTAAACTAAGAACAATGGCTTTGTAGGAAATACAAATCAAGGGGTTAGTGCCAGAACGGTTAAAGTGCAGTTTTGAAGGAAAATCGGGTTTTGCAAAAGAAAAATGTAATATTTACTGCAGCATCTTTTGCACTCATAACCAGGCTTATATTCAGTCATTTAACATAATTATTGAATAGAACCCCCTTGCACTAAGTGTTATGGAGTCATTTTGTATTATGCCAGAACGTTATATATCCATTCCTGATAGAACCAGACTAGTTTCATGCCAACAAGATAAAAGTACATTTCTCTTCAAAGCACCATTTTGTATTTAACCCTGCTTATTCTCAATTTAAGTGTATTATCTTATGAGTATTTGCTACTATATAATCAAATTATCATATACCTATCTTATTTCAAATAAAATATATTATCACTCAAAACCTTATATTTGATTTTCTCAAAAGTGTGAAAAATGAACTTATCACGTTCTGGCTCAAACCCCTCGAAATATTGTATGCTGTGTTACTTCTTTGAGGATGGGTCTCATCAACTTCTATTGATAAATGAGAATGTTACAGCGGCAAGTTATGCAACAAACAATTCAAAAGTTAAAAGGTATCACTGTAATTTGTGTGTAATTTAAATGATAAGTAACTGCTGCAGGCATTGTTATTACAAAGTAAGGACAACGATTTAAACAAATACTTGGTCTGCATGTGGTTAATGTTGCCCATTGGCAATCCCATGGATGTGATCCCAGCCATTGTGACTCCACACCATGTTACTCATGGTTGATTGATTGATTGAGTTCAGTACTATAAATTACCACATTTTAGGGGGCAAACATGTCACCCTGCCCTTGCTACATACCAGTGCTTTAGAAAATAATGTACTTGGATGTATGTTTAATATCAGCTATAACAAATCAAAGTTTAATTTAAATCAAGGATGCAAATGGTCCTATACAGATGAAAGCTTTGTATAATACTGCCTGTTTGAAAATGCCTCAAATTATCTTCTATGTACAGCATGATATACATTAGGCTGGAATTGACTGATCAATAGTAGCACATTCCTGTAGCTCTTGAATTGTATATGATTGGCCAATTGTATACAAGTCAACAGGTATACATACAAACAGTTTCCATTCTCTTTTTCATCTTCACCAAACATGAAGCCTTTTTTGTAATAATAATAGTCTAATGCAAGTTCGGTTATCAGCATATTTGCCCCAGGAATTGATGAGCTATAGCCTTTGATTTAAAAAATGAGTGCAATGTTAATAATTTAGATGTTCAATGTCCAATAATAGACCTTTCACAGGGTTCGCTCAAGGGATGAAAAGTCCTGGCATTTTATGCTGAGTCTTAAAAAGTCATTGAATTTGAAAGTGTAAAAACGGTCCTAAAAGTCCTTGAATTTGTCAATTTATTGGTTTTCAGCTTGACTTACAAGAAAATATGGGATAAGTGGGATCAAGGTCATGGTCAAATAGTGTCTGAAATAGAACTTCTGTCTGCATAGAGAGATTTGAGTTTGACTGGGCGCGACATACATTATTTTCCAAAAACAAATGTCTAGGTTGTAAGTTTATTTTAAGTGTAATATTATTATTTTCTTTTTTGTGATTGCCACTTCACAGGATATCTTAACTTTATCTACAGGAAACCATAACATTATATCCACAAGCAATACTCTTTGTTGGGACTTACTTGAGTGAGACCTTGTGTATAAAGCAATTTGATACAGTACAGCCCACGCGGAACAAACATATTTTGCGATCCGCGGAGTCAAGGCACAACGAGTCGATGCCGAGTTGGCCGTTGAAGCCGCGTCAGTATGCGGTGGCACTTCGCATTTTGCCGCGATGCTTCGCATCTGTCGGCCGAGACATGCCGAGACAAGCCGCATCTGAAATATATGACGCCGAGTCGATGCGCATCATAAAATAAAAATCTTTTAAAAATGATCGTCAATAAATTTGCGACCCCATCAAATTCTTTGTCAGGTTCTGTGAAACAAATATATTGTTAAACACTGTAATTATAATGAACAAACCAGATACTATAGAAGTTAAAAATACTTTCACCTTGCAGTTTGATAACTTGTAATAATCCAACAAAACACTGTGTTTTTATTTATGATAAATGTGTTTCATAATTACGTAAACACACGCATACGCCATTGTGAGGAACTGAACAAGAAGTTGGTAAATCAAAACTAATTGTCCTTTCTCGGAAAATCCGAAATAAATTAATTTGTTGTTTCCAAGCTTAGGCCGAGTAATAACGGCCATTCAGGACTCAACTTGTGTAAAACACGTGTTCAATTACCTGTTAAGCTCCACCTCTGTTCGCTGAAAAAGATTTGAAAGGCGGAGCTAAGCACGTGCTGTTACATACTTGGACGATTAACATCGAGTAACAAACACACGATTGGTTTAGCGGGTAGATTGTTAGACAAAGGTAGCCAATTTTGTCGGCAAGAACGGTGTTGCTTTATGGATTCAGACAGGAAGCGGCTTTCCTTTGATGACGTCAAACTGTCAATTCACACGATTGCGAATCTTGGATATCTTTTCACTCGATCCGCCGCGTACGTATGCGGCGGATTTATTCCGCGAAAGTACGCAAGGTTAATACAGACTCTGCGTCGTTGCGCGGATTGATGCCGAGTGCCTCGGCGATACGCCGCGTGAACACACAACGCGGCCCCCGAGTACTAACGATTCTGGCCGTGGCGTGATCGAGGATTATGTTGGTTCCGCGTGGGCTGTACTGTACGTAATAATTTTATCATGCTATGAACTGGGTTCAGTACCTACATTTTGAATAGTTTGCAAGTTGTGCACATGTGCATCAAATATTAAAGACATACTGAACAGAGCAATTATTTCTTGGGATAGCTATTTAAAGAAAGTGTTAGCTTACAAAAAAGCTGTAAACATTTTAACAATCCTTAAAATCATAAACATGGTATACTTACAGTAGGAATAGATATTTGGCGCTCGTGATGATCAAGGGCCTGACTGAAAATAGTCACAGAATTATTCAGTCTTTTTAAATACAGTTTGAAAAATGTATTGTTAATATTTTTCTAAATGAAAATAGATTCTGTTAAACTGTTATATGTGTTAACTGTTGATAAAATTAGTCAAAATGTTAGCATAATCGTGAAAAAAAAAAATCTTAAAATGCTTGTACAGTAGACTCTGCCAATACCGGACTCTCCGAATACCGCAAATCTCCGGATTCCGAACGGTCATGTCAGTCCCGTATTTTCCCCTTCTATTTCTTTGTTAAAAAATATTGAATAAACCGGGCTCTCTCAAAACCGGAAACCGGACGGATATCTCCTTGAATTTCGTCATTTTCAACGTAAAATACATTTAGTACACCGGACGGTCCAAATTCTCAAGATGCCCGCGGCGTGAAAATTACAATACCTAGTCAGCATGGCGCGCGCGGTGTCACACATTCCGCTCGCGCAATAATCGATAATTGGATTAAACATACCATAAAGGTGTCAAGTCGTTACTGCGCTATTGATGTCCGATCGTTTTATTAAGCTTATGATAAACAATTCAATTTAAAATTTAATGCATGCATTTCTTGTGATCTCGGGTGTGAAATGTGTTATGTCTTGAATAATAAATTGTGTGTCCACAACATTTGTTTGTAACAAATAAAACTTAATTAATTCAGAGCTTTTTATAGCGAACTCGAACACAACTCACTCGCCTAAATGACAAATGTCACGTACGCATGTACATGTACGTACATGTATAAAGCACTTTTGGATTAATCAATACAAGTCGGTATGGGATGTTTTCTGTTTTTAATCGAATAAAAACACATTTTTTGAAGAATACTTTGAACATAAACATTAGGCCTAAAAAAATAACATGTCTGTTTCCGGTTACGGGCTTAAAAAAATGAGGGTCGGTAGGTCGGGAAACTTTTTTTTTTTTTTTTTTTTTGGTTCGAAATTGTTCGGAATTATTTGATGTTCGTACTCATTTCGTACCAACATGTTTTAAATAATTTAAATGAAAGTTATGCACAAACCATTTCAAGATATTACAGATAATGAATGACCTTATTGAGATAATCAAGTACTGTTTCACACTTGAGGTTACGATTTCATTTAATAAAACACGGAAACGTTTACATAAAAACGAACGCGAAACTGTCAAACTTTGCATCGCGGGAACGATCGGTTTTTATAATTACCGTAAAAACGCAGTCATAAGTCGAGATTTTTTACCTCCAAAATTTTATTAAAATTACAGTCTCGACTTATGAGGTCGTCAATGATTTTTTTTTAATGAAATTCAACCAAGATCTATCGATTCCCGCGGTAATATTGTTGTATTGAAAACTTGTTGATTTATGTCAAACAAAACATCGTCTTTTAACTGATACTTACCAATTAATATATTCACAGTTTTCAACATTGTTTTTATCTTGATAATTTAATCCAAAGTTTTCATGTTAGCAGGTGGTTTTTTATACTGAACATGTACAAGCATCAATGCTATTATTAAAAGTAGTGCGAAAATTTGCAATCTGTGTGAACGGACAGCTTGACGTCATCAAAGGAAAGCCGCTTCCTGTCTGAAGCCATTAATCAACACCGTTCTCGCCGACAAATTGGCTTCATTTGTGTAGCAATCAACCCTCTAAACCAATCGTGTGTTTGTTACTCGATGGCAATCGTCTAGTTATGAAACAGCACGTGCTTAGCTCGTCCTTTTAATCTTTTTCAGCGAACGGAGGTGGAGCTTAACGGGTAATTGAACACATATTTTACACAAGTTAAGTCTCGAATGGCCGTAATTACTCGACCTTAGCTTGGAAACAACGAATGATATCATTTTGGATTTTTCCGAGAACGGACAATTAGTTTCGATTTAACAACTTCTTGTTCAGTTCCTAACAATTGCGTACATGTGGTATAAACTTCGGGCCGTTTGCGATTTTTTTTTGTTGATAAAAACATTGCAGTCGGGGGTAAATTGACACGGTCGGTCGGGAACCGGAAACAAACATGTTTTTTTATAACGCCTTACATGAGTACAGTTATCACATGGTACATGTAAATGTATTGTTGTTGTATTCTTCTATGATTTTGTACATAATGCATACAATGTATATTACGGCAATAAGCCTACTCTTGGTAAACCGGAACCCTCTGAAAACCGGACGATCATGCCGGTCCCCAGACCGTCCGGTATTGGCAGAGTCTACTGTACAATGAGGGTAATACCCAACCATGCATCAATCAGATAACAAAAATGACTTGAAGTATTGCTTGCCAAGAGAGTTTCTTTGTTTCATGTGTCACATGGTCATTGTTCCATTATCCTGACCCAGTGACATTTGTGATTAGTGATCCTTTTACCCGTATTATATAAAGAGTGTTGTGCATATTGTTCAATTATGATAGTATTGACAAGGTTTGGTCCTATTGTGTTGTTTGATTAACATGTGGGTATGTTCAGTTTGTTCAAATATTTATAAATCAAGAAACATGACTATTTATGTCTATTTATGTCCCGCTTTGAAGAAGGGGGCACATAGTTGTCTGCCTGTAGGTCTGCAGGAGTATCCGGATGTTCCTTGAAAAATTCTTGTCTCAGCCATAACTTTGCCATATATTGATAGATTTCAAAAACTTGGTACAAAATTTAACATACACCATCATAAGATGACATGTTGTTTGAAACACTCATCTCCTTACCTCAAAGGCAAGGTTACATTTACAGGTCAAAAGTCAAATTTGGCCATAAAACACATTAAAAATTTCTGTCTCAGCCGTAACTTTGCTGTGTATTAATAGATTTTAAAATAACTTGGCACAAATGTAAAGCATCATTAGACGACGTGTGGCTTATAACGCATGTCTCCCTACCTTAAAGTTCATGGCCACACTAAGAGGTCAAAAGTCAAATTTGGCCATAAAACTACATTAATAATCTTGTCTCAGGCATAATTTTGCCATTGATAGATGGATTTTAAAATACGCAACGCAAATTTTAACCATATATAAGACAACGTGTCGGGTGTAATACCCCTCTCCTTACCTCAAAGGTCAAGGTCATACTTAGAGGTCAAAGGTCAAGTTTGGCCATAAAAATAGCCTGTCCTAACTGTATCATTCATCATAAAATTTTAATATAAAATACCATAAATTACCACCATCAGGAGATGGTGTGTCGGGCGTATCAACCATCTCTCTACCTCAAAGGTCAAGCAGTGTTTTTTTGGTCAAATTTGGGGCCGAAATTTGGCCCCATTCCCACTATCAAAATGCATACAATTTTCCCAAATGACAGCCCAAAATTGCCAATTGAACTTTTTCACACACACAAAATATATATTTTTTAATAAACACAAAATTTTGTTCATCTTTTTATCCAGCTCTATAAGTTAAACCTTGGCAAGTATAATATTGAAAATACTTTTATTCTCAATTTTTGAAGTATTTGTAAGCAAAAGAAAACAACACCAATTTTTGTGAAAAGGATGCGATTTTTCCCAATATAATTGGCCTCGACCCCATTCCCAAAATGGTGAAAAATAACCAATCTTGCACTAAGAGGTCAAAAGGAAAATTTGGCTTGTTTTTGACATAAGTATAGTTTGACACAAAAGCGGAATGTGAAAGCATCTGTGCTCTATGGACATGTATTGTTCATATTGGTTTATAACAAAAAATCTTTCAGCAAAATATAATATGAACAAAATAGTTTATTTATATTATAAAGCTTTATAATAATAATAATTATTATTATTATAATAATTATAATAATAATAAAACATAGCCATTAAAACCATTCAAGGTATTTAAAGACAGCATAAGTCTTTGTGCTAATAAGCAAAAAGATAAAAAAGATAAACTGTCTTTGCCAAGCACAGCGTACCATATTTATCATAATTAGCAACCCAAGTTGTAACAAAATGGGTTGATGGACATTTGTAGTAAAAGCATGGCAGATTTGATAAATCATTTTCACATGATTAATTAGCCTAGCGTTTACTGTGAACTTTCAGGTTTATTTTTTTGACACATTATCTATGTAGTGGTATTGTATTTTGGTGCATTTTTCTCTTGTAATGGTTGGATTTCCAAATGTAATGATCTTGAGGAATTTTGATAAAGCTAAGTCTGTATTGTTATGACACTAGTCAATCGAAAGTGTGTCACATTTCATATTTGGAAATCATACTTTTGAATCCATCATCATTGAATATCATGATTTCTTTTACCCTCACACATTTTTATGCCCCCGAAGGTGGGCATATAGTGATCGCACTGTCCGTCTGTCCGTCCGTCTGTCTGAAATTCCGTCACACTTTGCGTTTAGGTTTTGCGTTTAGGTTTCATTTTTTTTTTTTNACTGTTAAAGCTTGGGAAAGCTCAAGAAGTCATATTTTTGCCAAATCTTCATGAAACTTGCTCTGAACATTCCTTACAATGATATCTTGTCGGAGAATGGAGATGGTTCCGGTCCATTGAAAAACATGGCTGCTAGGAGATTGGGCAGCTTTCCTCTTATGCCTGTGTGAATCCTTAAAAACACTCTAGAAGTAACATTTTTTGTCTAATTGTCATGAAACTTATCCTGAACCTTTTTTTTAATAATATTTCGGCTTAGTTAAAAAATGGTGTAGGTCCGTTGAAAAACGTTACTGCCAGAGGGTTTGGGCAGTTTTCCATATATATTGATACTGTCAAACCTTGTGACCACTCTAAGTCACATTAATGTTCAATCTTCATGAAACTTGCTTAGAACATTTTATGATATCTCATC
This sequence comes from Dreissena rostriformis, assembly GCA_007657795.1. Taxonomy (NCBI): domain Eukaryota; kingdom Metazoa; phylum Mollusca; class Bivalvia; order Myida; family Dreissenidae; genus Dreissena; species Dreissena rostriformis. The sequence continues at coordinate 79,250 of VMBQ01003081.1, forward strand.
TGTAATAAAATAAAGAGTTTCTTGTCTCTTGAAAAACATGGCCACCAGGGTGAGGATCAATTTTCCTTAAATGCCTACTGTTAACCTCGTAAACATTCTAGATGTCACATTTTGTGTCCTATCTTCATGAAACTTATGCGCAACATTTGTTCACTTTGATATCTGGTCAGAGTTTGAAACTGTTCTGTTCTGTTGAAAAGCATAGTAACAAGGGATTGGGGGCAGTTTTGCTCATATGGCTATATTGAAACTTTGTAAACATTTAAAAAGTGACATGTTTTTGCCCAATCTGCATGAAACTTTTGTTCTAATGATATGTCAAGTGAGTTTAAATTGGTTCCAGGTAAAAAAGCAGAATAAACATTTATTATAAAAACATCCGGAAAGCTGCTTAGAACAGTTAAGTTACTCAGGTTCTCAGGTGAGTGACCGAAGAGCCTGTGTTTGTTTTATAAACATTATTAATTGCCCTTTAAAGATGTCAAGTCTCTGACAAGATTTTGGCACAATGTTGCTAAGAACTGTTTGATCCCCATCATATTGTTGTTTTTGCCTTCATTTTACTTCCTTTATATCTCAGATTTTCGACATATGGACATTTCAAATGACTTTTTTGTTTTCAAGAATATTTTCAATTTATTAACTTTCGTATACAAGGCATATACAAAATGGAATAAAACATGAATGTGTTGTATTGGTGTGTTGTGTATCACAACAGACAATCAAAACGTGTAATACGATCCACAAGAAAATCACAGTTTTGTTATACTCCCTATAATTATGAAAAACATCAGAAAATTAAAACAAGGTCACTAAGTGGAAATGAAGAAAAAGCTTTTGAACACTCTTGAGACCACATTTATTGCAAATATTCATGAAACTTGTTCTGAACATTTGTTCTTATGATTTCTCCACGGAGTGAGACATGATTCCAGTCCATTGAGGAAATGTGTTACCCACTCATCATGATACTTGGGAAATGTGTATCCCACTCATCATGATACTTGGTAAATGTGTAACCCACTCATCATGATACTTGGGAAATGTGTAACCGACTCATCATGATACTTGGGAAATGTGTAACCCACTCATCATGAAACTTGGGAAATGTGTAACCCACTCATCATGAAACTTGGGAAATGTGTAACCCACTCATCATGATACTTGGGAAATGTGTAACCCACTCATCATGATACTTGGGAAATGTGTAACCCACTCATCATGATACTTGGAAATGTGTATCCCACTCATCATGATACTTGGGAAATGTGTAACCCACTCATCATGAAACTTGCTAACTATTAAAAAAAAAATGTGCAGTTATGATATCTGGACTGAGTTAAAAATAATTGTGGTTTGTTGAAAAACATGGCTGCCAGCTGTTGGGGCAGTTTTATTGTGAAACCTAGTGAACACCAGTTAAGTTCCTTGGTGTCTCAGGTGTGCGCCTTAGGACCTTTGGCCCTCTTGGTTGGTTACAGTGTTTGCTATGACATATATGCATCAATGTATGATAAAAGTATTGTTACAATGGATATTAAAAGTTTGTATTGTTAACAAGATAAACATGTATCCTATTAAAATACTATTATGATTAATAATTATATAAATTAAAATTAAAATCTTCTGCATTAAGAAACACAAACACATATAGAAAATAATTTAAGTAGAACAATTTACATGTTGTACTTCATTTAACCTTTGTGGGCACTGTAAGTGGAGTAGCTATGGTAAAATACATTCAGGCTGCATTTATTTATAGCCTATTTATAGTGTTAACCTCATTTTCTGGGTTACTGGGTCGTATATGGAGCGCACAATGGTTAGATATTAAGCATGTTCTAGTCTGCCTTAAGCAGGTTAGGTATAAAAAAGAACAGCTTGCTATTCATAAATTAATGTGAAGAACTCGGATATCAATACTTTTGCTTGCACATTATTTTCCGTCAGAATTTTCTAGTTAGAGGCGGGTTGAAATTATATTTTTTTTAAACTGTTGATAAATATGTAAATTACAAAAATGATATTGTGAAAGGCTGCTTCATGCTGCTAGATGAAGCAGGTCCTAAAATAGATCTAGAGTGCTGGCTCACAGATACCATTGCAAATAGCATGTGTTTCAGATGGCTTGTGGGGTGTTCAGAATTCAGTTTGTGTGAAATGAATCTAACATTCTGGTGTTTATCTTATATGTGGATTGATAAGAGAGACATTGACACAATATATACATTACCCAATTAGTTTGCAATACAATCATATACATGTACAGTACAGCCCATGCGGAACAAACATATTTCGCGATCCGCGGCGTCAAGGCGCAACGAGTTGATGCCGAGTCGGCCGTTGAAGCCGCGTCAGTTCGCGGAACGTCGCATTTTGCCGTGATGCTTCGCATCTGTCCGCCGCAACATGCCGAGGCAAACCCCGATCCGCGATATGACGCCGAGTCGATGCGCATCATAAAATAGAAATGTTTTGAAAATGATTAGTAAGTCAATAAATTTTAAAAGAACAATTATAATAATATTTAAAATCATAATTAATTTAATATGCGCGGATTCAAAATAGATAAAATAGTTAATCGACTTATGAGGTCGTCCATGAAAAAAATTAATGAAATTCGACCAAGATCGACCGGATCTTAGCTAAAGAAACTTCAGCGAACAGTTTATATGGTATTGACAGTCGCGCCAGTCAAAAATCATAAAAAGCGATAAAGTTATGGAAGCCAGAACTACCGATCCCGTGGTAATGTTTTTTGTATAGAAAACTCGTTGTTTTACTACAAGCAAAACATCGTCTTTTAACTGATACTTACCAATTAATATAATCACAGTTTGCAACATTACTCTTGTTTTTATTTTGATAATTTAATCCAAAGTTTTCATGTTAGCAGGTGGTTATTTATACTGAACATGTAAACAAAGGATCAATGACATTATTAAAAGTATCGCACAAATTCGCAGTCTGTGTGAATAGACAGTTTGACGTCATCAAAGGAAAGCCGCTTCCTGTCTGAAGGCATAAAGTAAC
>VMBQ01003081.1:84525-94528 GCA_007657795.1 Dreissena rostriformis
TGTTTCCCCCCCCCCCCACCCCGGGGAGCCTCCCATTCATAGCAAGGAAATATGTGAGCACAACTTCTGCCAATACTAGGGCTCTGAGCAGTAAGGTCATCTAGAGGACAGTTACAATGACTTTTTTGTACTGAGACAGTAATACATCGTCCAGATCAGGCGTTAAATAAAAGGCATTTGGGCACTTCTTCAATTCAATTTATTTTCAAAAGTCATACATTTGTATCACTTGTATTGGTATCCTTAAATGTGTATTTAAAAAGTGATACATTAGTTGATATTTTTAGTCCTACATTATTGTATGCCTTGACATCCGATCTCTATTATACAATACAATCTGTGTTGAAATAGCAAGCTGTGACACTAGCGGTGCTTTATAATGACTTATGATGACAAGTGTGCATATGACAATGACTTATATGTGCCTGCATGTACCTGATACCACACCCATACAATCATTGAAACTGTGTTCGCTGGAGGTCACATGTTACATGTAAGGACTAAAACAATCATGCTCAGGCACCAGTTTCAGCCAAGAAATGACAATTTTCTGAAGTCGTTTGTAGAAACTATTGTTGTTGATGCATGCAGTGTACTAAACAATAAAGTTTTATGATTATACACTTACACCCCACCCCACACTGCCTTCTGTGTGTGTGTGTTTTTCTGTGTGTCTGTCTGGCTGTTCATATGTCTGTATGTGTATCAGTCTTTCTTTCTGAAGACATAAACACAAACTTATCAGACAAATTATGCCCATACTTTTCAATTTTCGACATTCATGCTTGCATATATTGTGTATTACAATGAACATCTGCATGTGCAATTTGTATTATCCGTTTTTACAATATACTATAGTTTTGCCCCTTATCAACTTAGTCAATACTGTAATACTCTCTTATATCTATCTGTTTTACACCCTTACCTTGGTGTTTAAACTATGTGTACATGTGGTTGTTATGTTGCTAGGAGTGTTGTCATGGTTGTGACCTGGGTGCCCCCAGGCCAAGGTCGGCCTCCATTCAACCCCTGTATCAAATGACACCAGTGCAGCTATCAGATCTGAACTCCTCCATATGTCCTACCTCAGTCTATTGAGAATCAGTCTGTAACCCACTTCAGTCAAAACTCTCACTGGCTGCTAACCTTACACAATGTTATCTGATTGATTACTTACTGGTGACCTTAGCATGACCCCAGTGTGAGATCACTGGAGGGTCAAAGGCAGTTGGGTTATTAGGTTAAGAGACAAATATATCTCATACAGAGCTAATTAAAGTAATGTGTTTCAGTAATATTTATGGAATAAAACACCATGCCAATAGTAAAAGACAATGTTGATAATGACCATTTTATGAGTTCTTTGATGTTCCACTTGGGACACAAGGGGTATTGCCTGTAGGGCACTCATGGATGATTATGAAGAAAAGTAGACAATAGCAGGCAATTTGATTATCAATTATTTGAAATATATGAGCTAGGAACCTGGGGTCAACTGGGGTTCAACTCTATGGGCCGTCTTAGAAGCACTAATTAGAAATACTAGACAGAGCAAACATGTGTTTTGAAAAAAAATCATATTACATTAAGATTCTGAATGTTTCAGAGTAAGACATGAATAAATAAACAAATGTAGATGATTGATCATTCTCTTGTGGAAGTTTGAAAGGAGGAAAGGGTTAAAAGGTTAGCACTCTTTGTGTTCTGTAGGAATCTACTCTTCTGTTTGACAGTGTGATGAAACATAAGCAGTCTGCTTTCTGTAAGTGTCAGGTAGATACTTTGATAACTAAACCCTTATTGAACTTTACATAGCTTATCTTGCTTTTCTCGATTCCTAGAGGCCTAATGGTGCCTCTGGGTGGTTAAAAGGTTAGTTTGGGCACCTTATTGTGCTGACTACGGGATATCAGCTCCCACCGGCCTGTCACCCCTGCCCTGACAACCACACCCCTCCCCGCCCATTTCACAACATAACCAGCATATAAACTGTTCAATCAGCAAATTATTTTTAATATTGTAATTTACTCTTGAACTTTTGACTTGAACTTATAAATGAACTATTTTACAAGATTGGTTTCTAGCTCTGATTTTAAAATGTTATTAACTGATTTTGTGTTTACCAACTAGAAAAAAGGCCTTGGCAAACAGCGTAGACCCAGATGAGACGCCGCATGATGCGGCGTCTCATCAGGGTCTGCGCTGTTTGCTTAAAGGAATTTCTGTAAGAAATATTCTAAATATAGAAATAAATATACTACACATCCCTAATTTTGGAAATAAATTGATCCAATTTAGAAGGATGGGAGAGTCCACTAGGCATAAATGGGTTAACTGATTTTGTGTTTACCATTTGTAGCTGCTTTTTAAGAACTGGACACATTTAAAAAGAAATATCTCAGAACTTTGCCTTTGTAACTTTTACAGATGAATAAGATTATAATCATGCAGCATATGTATTTAACTAATAAAGCAAATCTGTTTATAAAATATGTCTTTTCTATTGAATATTTTGTATCTCTGTCCAGACATTATGGAGACTGCTAGGACTCAGCAGTTTCAAATATAATGCTGCATACTGTATGCTATAAATACTGGTGCTTTAGCCAGATTGTATGTATATGGTATAGAATAATTAACCCAGAATCTGGAGAAAGGAGGTCACAGCAGTGGAAACTGATCTCTGGGTATAACACATAATTATATAGCCTTACTCCATTGTATAATACATTGGAGCTAGATCATCTGGCAGCTATTTAAGAAGCAGAACTGTTATCTGTTTGAAAAAAAAAGTAATCAGATCCTATATACTCGATTAAACCCCGATTTTACAAAATGAATACTGTGAAACCATTATTATTCGTCAAACATTAATTTTCGTCTATTTTGTCAGTAGACCGATGGACGAATTTAAGTTCCTAACGAATAATTATGTCCAATGTTCAAACAAAATTAAGACTGAATTACCGTTGACATGAGACATTAAAATCCAACGTTATCCACGCACGCATACTGCGTCTGTTTCAAGATAAATCTGGTTTTGAAACAAAGGGGTGTACATTATACAGTGTACTTAACTGACACGTGATATTTCCTGTAAAACGCGTAAACTGCAGTAAAGCTGTTTCGAATGCGTTGACTTCGTTAAGGTTAAACTGTGATGATTAGCGCTTATTGTTAACAACGTTATTACCCATTGTGTGGTTGTTTTTTTATTAGGGGTGTGAACGTGAAGCCAACACGCGACATATCAAATAAGATAAACGAAATTGAAAGAAGTAAATGTGTGTCGATAACTGAATACATACCGCTTTTCTAATGTGCACATATATCCGATAATTCAATTTGATTTCAACATCAATTTTTAAAAGAGCTGGCCATTTATGGACTAGTGAATTTATATTAAGATTGAATGCAATACGATACAAAGCAACGTTTTATTGCGTCATTCGCAGTCATGCAAAAAATGTGCTTCCCGGGGACTTTCTGAAAACCTATGTTAACAATTACCCTGCTTGTGCATTTAACTAAATAGTCTGGATGACTTATTTAATTTCTCTTTGACTGTTACTGCATTTTAGCAGACAATATTAAAATGAAACAATCATGCCTCGTTAAACTTTTCAAAGGTGTCAATTATCCAAAAGATCGATAGCATATGCATAGTAACCGCATTACCGGTAGTCGCTAACGGTTATTTAGTCCAATAATCCACTAATCATAACAATGAACTAGTTATTGTATACAAAAGTAAGGGCCTGTTACTATCACCTGATAACAAAAGACTAGTTAATTGGCATGTGATAAACAGGTCCCACCACCTGCAAGTGTCTTCCAAGTTACCGACCTCTCCCCACCACGATTTATCGCGATTTATAGCTGACAAGTATTACAAACAAATCGGAAAATGACCGACATTTTTTTTTTCAAAATTAGAAATTGACGAATTTAAGTGCTGACGAAATAGTCATTTTTTGAAAAATGACGAAATTTCGTGCTGACGAAAATAAATGGTTTCACATTACATAAAACAGTTTGTGAAAACTCTAGAAGCCGCATTTATTGCCTTATCTTCATGAAACTTGGTGACATGAATCTCGGTGAGACTGCGTTTTATGACTGGATTAAGGTCATAAAACCTGGCAGATGAATGTCCGAGGGTAATGGACCATCACATTTGCGTTATTGGGTAAATAACCATGTATACCAGTAACAAACAATGGTTTCACCTAAGAAAGATAACTGTGACAAATACTAAACGCTTCAAAACGTAATGCACCCTGTTGTGAGTTATTCAAACAATTGAAGGTGTAAGACAACAACTTTATTGCGCTCATACTAGAGTATCGGTAAATCAAATGCTCAACTGTGAACCGGTTGGCAAAGATACAGCCTTGGAATAACTTTCTGTAAAAAAAATAATCATATGAAATCATTTTTTAATAAAGTGCTAACATATATAAAGTAATTTATACTATACGGGTGGTATTTTAAATGAGCGTGATATTAGTTGTTGATTCAATGGACGCTATACATATTGCATAGCCATATCAGATCGTGAATGCATTATCTTTAGTGTCTCTAAATTTTCGGACACCTATCTCTTTTTTTTACTATTTTTCGTTCTAAATTTTCGGATACAAAATAATTTTTTTATTTATAAGTGTCCGAAAACTTAGAGTAATTACGGTAGTGAAGTCTTATAATGATTTGCTTCAGCTGTGTAGGTGATTCAAAGTGTGTTGATCTTCAAGTATTGAATAGGAACTTTACATCCAAGACATTCAATATATAACTGCTGTCTAAAAACATTTATAGAGCATGGATAATTGTATAAATCCGGCTTTGAATTGCTCTACTATCAGGATGGATAAAAGGTCAGTTAATGAAAACAGACTTGCAGTGCTGTACCATGTGATCCAAACACCCCCACCCACATGGCTACATTTGATAACCCATGGCTGGTGATATCACTCTATCTGCCCATGCATCCAGGGTGAATAAGTGGATCCTGTATCTAGGTCAGATGCTTCCAAGTGCTGCAATAGGTAGAGGGAGTGTGCATGGAGAAAGTATTTCAAATTTACCTTCACAAACATGCATTTAGGTGATACTTATTGTGTACCATACATCTACTGCATTCCATGGCGCAGGGATGTTGTCATAGGTCTATCCTTATTTGAGCATTCTAAGTAATATTCTTGGAAAAGCTAAAGTAATATTTTCTATGCAAATCCTCTGGCCAATAACCCCCCTGTTAACCTACTGTCCAGGGCCATTAATTTGTCTAGTGCATTGTGCCCTTCTGCCTGCCGGATTTATAACCTCAATTTATAACCTCCACAACACAGTCAAGGTCCTAGATACAGATCCTGGCTATTAACACTAATATCTTTGTGGGGGCATGTCAAATAGCAGCTCCTGTATCCAACACTGGTGTTGACCCACAAAGGGGGACTGAGTGACTCAGGGCATTCACTGGGGCACAAAGATGCCTGTGGTGACAGATGGTCTGGTCGCACTAAACTCAAGGGGTCAAGGGAATGTCGGTAAAGGGCTTACAGGGGTCAAGGTTTTGGAGACACTGAAGTCCATTGTTAGTAAACAGAGAAGTTTTTTTATGGACAGAATGCACTTGATTTATTTTATTATTATTATGGTCTACAATATGCACAGTTCACATATATGGTACAGAAAGATCTAACATGTGAGATAGATGTAAGTTGCTATTTTGTTGATTGTGTCTTATCAGGCATGCATGTTTTAGTAATAATATGTCACACAAAGCTATACTTTTGACATTGTCTCCCATATTTTTCTTTCTAGACACTTGTGTGCTCCTTTAACACAAGGGCAGGTCACTACTTTTTTACATCATGTATATAAGGCCAAAAAAAAAATAGTCTTGGTTCAGGGAACCCGACCGACCCTATTTTTTGCCCCCGACCCTAAAGATTTTTTTGGTCTGTGGAAAAAAATCTGATGGCGAAAATGCTAAAATCTTGTAAAATTTCATTGAAAACAGCCGCCATTTAAACCCAGATTGGTTTTCTATATTTTCTCTATGTTTCAATGAAAGTGTTCGCAATTTGAACAGTGAACGAAAACCGGTCTGCACCTGTATACAAGACATCGCTTGACCTTATTGTTATTGAAGTGCGCATGGTAGCTGGCCAATCAACATTGAGCTCGCTTACACATGAAATGACGTTGTTGAATGAAATGTAAAAATGGGTGGAGCTATGGAGTAATATTCGGTCATTCATGCGCAGACACTATATACTTTGAATACACAGTTAATATTTTCGTCTGCAAACAAAACAGCGGCCTGTCGCAAATGTCGTATTATTAAAGATTAAAAATGAAAAGAAGCGTGACAATAAATTAATTATTTCCAAGCTGACTATCGATATGAATTAAAGAGTGATAATTAAATAATTAGTTCTATGTCGATGAAGTTACAACTTTCTGCCGATGTTCGATCGAAATGAAAAGGTGATATTTAATTAATTTGTTTGTTTTACTCACACACTATGCTAACTGACAGTGGCGTATTTTAATCAAAGGAAAATGTGAAAAACACGCGCGGTTTAATTGTAATTAAAGTTTAATTAAAGTTTCAAATTTTTAACACATAGGAAGAGCAATTCATCTAGTCTACTATAAAAATGGAAGTAACCACTTTGTCTCAACAGTCGCTAACATGGCGTCTTTAACCTTAAAGCGTCCTTTGGACGAAAAAGAGTCATAACAAACAAACAAAAAAATTNGCCTACTAAGATGTTAATTGAAAAGACAAAATGTATTGATAATATATAAATGTAGTACAGTTATCAATACTTTATATTTGTATTACAGTAAAGAAAGAACATAACTTTGTTTAAAAAATGACTGATATGAAAGCCACATTGTATGTTTTTCACAGAGAGAACAACATTTCCACAGCTCACTAACTTCCTTCTACTTGTACACATGTCTTTGATAGACAGCTTGACAATGGACCAACTGACCAACTTTGCCCTGATTGAAGTGTCAGCTGATGGTAGGCTACACCTCACTGACTTTATATCTGGATTGGTATTCTAAACACTGTCTGAACAAATAACACCATGCACCCAGGAGACTTGGGTCAGTTAATTATTCAATAGGATCACTGAAGTATAATATTAGGCCATGTTGGTGTCCATTTGTTTCTGTACACAAACCATTGTCACTCCTGCTTTCACTCCTTTTGAAATAAATTATCCTTATTTAATTCAAAGCCCTTTTCTTTGTTATACTTGGTATTTGTGCTTGAGATGTGTTTTGATGCATACATGTGTAAGAAATGTTCACTGAAACATGAGTGTACACCTCCAAATGTATGAGACTAAAGTAGTAGAATCTGTAGCTTTTCCAAAATGCATTGATATCTCTTGTTTTGATAAATAATTTTGGAACTGTTTCACAATCCAGAAAGTATGAATAAATCCCTTCTGGCAATAATGACAAGTTTTTTAAGCAAAAAAATACCTTTGAAGGAAAAAAGCTTGTTTTGTTTATTTCCATTTTAAACTTCCATTAAATCAGGTATGTTATTCAAGGCTGGCTCAGTTGGTAGAGCACTGGACTACATATCCGTGGATTGGGGGTTCGATCCCTGGCCAGGCTAAATAATATGTGTGGATATTAAGCATAAGTATGTGCATTTATTACTGCTAAACCAGATCACCCAGGAAAACAGTGAGTTTCTTAACTTACCGCCGTGATATTACTGAAAAACCGTTAAAAATGAACAAAAAATACAACAAACCAAATTAACAAACAAAGCAATCATTGCCATGCACTAAATATTGTATTTTCCCTCTTCTTGTATAATGTATGTATACATGGATGGCTGTGGTATGGTGTTGTGTGACAACTCATTCTTGCTTGACCTTCCCGCACAAAGAACTGTTAATGTCTTATGCCAGTGGTTTTGAGGATAATTATACTGTAATGCTTTAGACGCTTTCTTATCATTGTCAGTTTGTAAACCAATAAGGTTTTTATTTTCTCCCTGTAGACACATAACCAAACCTATAAAGAATTACTTTTTGTGCCAGACAATAAAATATTAATTAGCATGTAGATAGGAAGTTTTTTACAAAAGCAATGCTTTGAAAGATTCAAGCAGATACCCTTTGAAGTAGCCACACTTGAATTGCTTCCCAGCTCAAAACAAGAACAAGCTTGGTATACATGTTTGGTCACATGACAGAAATTTCTGTTTATTCATATTTTAGGTTTTTTTTATTTCTTTTAGTTGGGATTTTCAAGTTTTGAGCAGTATTTTATTTTTATCAGAAGGTCAGTTAACCAACTCACATTCTTCTGGTGTTAGCTGGTTTACCAGAAATAAGTGCACATACTTGTTCTAGTAACTGAGAACAGCTCTTCTTGAATTGGAGGTCGGAAAAGAATGGCTGTTGAAAGGACTTCATAACCAATGACCACACAAGTTATGTGGCCGGGCTATGGATCGAACCAGCGATCCTTGGATTTGTTGTCCAGCAATATACCAACTTAGCTAGCTGGCCTGTTTCATATTTTAGTAAATGCCTTCTTTGTACATGATTATCTTAACCATATGACTTTTCCTTGTTGTGTCATTATGAAGAAAACAAGATGGCATTAAAATAAGAAAAATCAATACAAAATGGTTGAATTTAACATACAAAAAAATTGTGTCATTGAATTGTGTAGATGAAGAAAGAATTAATAAACAATTGATATAACACTGTCACATACGCAAGTGACAAAAATATTTATTTTGATGAAACCGTACTTCTGAGCTTAGATACATAATTGCCTTAAATAAATTATGCCAATGAACTTTAGGCACTAATTTTTGTGCATTATTCTCATTCAATTTAGATAATAGGTATAAACATTCTTTTATATGAAGCTTTTGCTTGATTTCATAATAACAATAGGTATAGACACATATCTGATTGACTTTGTTTTGCTCTTGATACAGTTCACAGGTATTTTATAACATGCTTTATGTGGCGTACATGACAAATGGCTTTAACATTACAGAGTTCATCCTATCAACAAGGAAAATATTCTACAGACTTCATTCCAAGGTTATACTTAACCGTTTTGTACTCCATTCCCATTTTATTTATGGGAGGTTTTAGTGTCCTGTCTTATAGTTGATACTCTGCGTCAGGCTGCTGAAAAAGTACAGATTTTGTATGAGTTGATGATTTGGAGCTTACCTGAGCCTGATGTACTTGGTGAGCTACCACTATATTAGGACTCCTTCGTGAGCTACCACTATATTAGGACTCCTTGGTGAGCTTCTTCTATATTAGGACTCCTTGGTAAGCTACCACTATATAAGGACTCATTGGTGAGCTACCACTATATTAGAACTCCTTGGTGAGCTACCACTATATTAGGACTCATTGTTGAGCTACCACTATATTAGGACTCCTTGGTGAGCTACCACTATATTAGGACTCCTTGGTGAGCTACTTCTATATTAGGACTCCTTGGTGAGCTACTTCTATATAAGGACTCCTTGGTGAGCTACCACTATATTAGGACTCCTTCGTGAGCTACCACTAACTATATTAGGACTCCTTTGTGAGCTACTTCTATATTAGGACTCCTTGGTGAGCTACTTCTATATTAGGACTCCTTGGGGAGCTACCACTATATTAGGACTCATTGGTGAGCTACCACTATATTAGGACTCCTTGGTGAGCTACCACTATATTAGGACTCATTGGTGAGCTACCACTATATTAGGACTCCTTGGTTAGCTACCACTATATAAGGACTCATTGGTGAGCTACCACTATATAAGACTCATTGGTGAGCTACCACTATATTAGGACTCATTGGTGAGCTACCACTATATTAGGACTCATCCCAAAACTTAAACCTTGGTCATAACTTTTGCAATATTGAAGACAGCAACTTGATATTTGGCATGCATGTGTATCTCATGGAGCTGCACATTTTGAGTGGTGAA
>VMBQ01003081.1:106689-120023 GCA_007657795.1 Dreissena rostriformis
CTCATCAACCAACCCCAACCAGCCTCATCAACCAACCCCAACCAGCCTCATCAACCAACCCCAACCAGCCTCATCAACAACCATCCTCATCAAACTATTTTAATGTATACATGTGATTTCAAACTTCTATAGGTTTGAATTATGTCCAGGGAAAACAAATATTACTAGCTATGCAGTTATTCACATGTCCAGATATATGCATTTATTCACATGTCCAGATATATGCAGCGGTGCAGTGAATGGCAGGCCTTGCACTGTACTGAGGCACTCGTAGGTGCTCTCGAACACAATGTTTTCTGGTTTATACTCTGAAATTAAAGCAAACAGTTGTGTTCTCATATTAATTCTTCAGACATTACTCAAATTAGTAGACTTGTACAGTGTATGGGGGATTGTTAGTAATATCATTTGTCACATGTTCAATGCAGGCCAGTGTTAATGTGTAAGATATCTGTTTTGTTACAGGCAAGGACTACATCTGGGGGACAGGAAAAGTGGGCAAGAAGTGTGAAGGTAGGGGTCAGCTTTATCATATGCATTGTTTTGTTATCCCCAGCAAAAGGCGGAGGAATATTAATTGGCGTCCGTCCGTCAGTCCAACGGATATCAACATGAAACTTCATGGTGTATAGATATCAATGTGAATCATCGCCTTGAACAAGAACCATAACCTTACACTTTCTTAAATAAAAGTTATTGCCCATTGTTGTTTTTTTGCATGATGTAACTTTTCAGGGTATCTCAGATACGATACAAGATTTCAACATGAAACCTCATGGGTATATCAATGAAGAGAATTGCAATGCATAAAAACAATAACCCTACACTTAATTATTATGCCCCCCTTCGAAGAAGAGGGGGTATATTGTTTTGCACATGTCCGTCTGTCGGTCCTTCCACCAGATGGTTTCCGGATTATAACTCAAGAACCCTTAGGCCTAGGATCATGAAACTTCATAGGTACATTGATCATGACTCGCAGATGAACCCTATTGATTTTCAGGTCACTAGATCAAAGGTCAAGGTCACGGTGACTCTAAATAGAAAAATGGTTTCCGGATTATAACTCAAGAACGCTTACACCTAGGATCATGAAACTTCATAGGTACATTGATCATGACTCGCAGATGACCCTATTGATTTTCAGGTCACGAGGTCAAAGGTCCACCTTGCATTCACTTTCACAAATCATGCTCATGTACCATCATGCACCTGACATTCAGAACCAATGTACAATGTATTGTGTTTCAGCGTGCTACGCCTGCTGTCACAACAAGTGTGCAGAGAAGGCCAGGAGCACCTGTCACCGGCGCCGCATCAACAATACCCCCACCATGGAGGCCAGCAAGGTCAGCTATATATATAACACTTATGTGATTCTAGTCAACAAGTGCTTTCCTCTCGCATGATAAAACTTTGGAGATCAAATATTTAGTTTTAACAAATGTATGTTTCATAGTCTGTGTTTGTGTGCCATGGTGCAGGTGTGTATGTTCTGCTGCAGGTATATAAGTCACATGGCGGATCTGTGTGTCGTGTGGCAGGTACATGTGCCCTGATGCAGGTTTATGTGTCACATGGCAAATCATTGTGACATCAGAAAAGCAATGTGATCGGATGCAGGTATATGTGACCTGATGCAGTATATGTGTCACACGGCAGATATCTGTGTCATGTGACAGATACATGTTACCTGTTGCATGTTTATGTGTCACTTGGCAAAACTGTGTGTCATGTGACGGGTACATGTGACTGGTTCAGCTCTATGTGGCATATGGCTAATCTGAGTGACATGTGATGGGTATATTGGTTCTTAAAGAAAAAAGTCCATGTTATAATAGGTAGAAGAATACAATTTTAAAGATCTTTGCAGAATTAAAATGTGGGTGTTGAAAACGCTTTTTTAAGAGTGTCCAAAAACTTTCAGTAATTACGGTAAGTAATTACTGAAAGTTTTTGGACACTTTTAATTTTTGGACACCCTATTTTTTTGCCAAAATAATTACTTTTTGTGACTATAGTTTTGTTGACATCCAGATTTTCCCTTATTATTTATGATTCTAAATTTTCTGACAGTTGCATTTTTATCAGAATTCATCTTATTTGCGTTAATTCCGTGACACATCACACACATGTATTTACAATCGCATGACGTTAATAAAACCTGGCTGATGTAGAAAAGAAGTCAGTACACCATTACATTTGCTTAATTGGGTCAATAGACATGTATACTTGATAACAGTAATTGTTTCACCCTATAGCTTTAAGTGGTTATGCAGTTGAAATGATCATCGCACGGAAACCATTCATTGGGTAAAATTAAAGAAAAGCTTGTGAACACTCAAGAGGCCACATTTATAGCCCTATTATATCGGCCAAGTTTGAAACTGGGTCATGTGCTCAGAACAAAAACAAATTGTGTTGTTATTATGTCGGGCTAATTTCTAAAATGATTTTAGTGTCTACAAAAATGGCTTCCAAGTGTTGGGGCTGTCTTCCCCATCTTTTGTGAAACCTTGTAAACACTACCTGCACAGAACAGTTAAGTGCCTTAGCGTCTCTGGATAGCGCTTTTTGCACTTTTTTCACTGGATAAGAATGATGCACTTAACAACAGTTCATAAATGTGAAGTGAAATCAGAATCTGTTTTATTAAAAGAAAGTCAGACTGGTTTTATGGTTTACAACATTACACTTAAATGAATAGAGAAGGACATCTGGTAATCCTGCACAAATATTTCACAATTTTGTGCAAACTGTGTGTAAGGTTAAAAAGTTGTCTTCACCTTAAAACCATGCCTGTATTTCGCTGTGATTCATGTGATAGACATAAGTGAACGAGATATCAACATACTGTTATAGAAAAGAAAGATAAAAAGATATATATTACAGAGTTGTCTGGGATGTAATGGGAGAAACCTAAATTAGAATACTTCTTCAATTTTGTATATCTCATTATTTCTGAGATACTTGCTAAAAATTAAGGTGTGTCTGGTTTTGGATAATTAGTCCCGGTGAAATGTACTATTAACAAACACAATTAATGTGAGTGACATTTCATTGAAGAAGGTTCAACCCTGTGATATGCTGCATTGAAAAGTTCACTGGCAAGTTGGTAATGTAGCTACATATTGCAGATTGATATGTGCTCTTGACTTATTTCCAATTAAATATGATGAATATATTAGTATCTAAACATAAGTTCAATTATTGCTCTGTACCTATTGACATAAAAAGATCTGCAATGATGATATTATTGATTTGGAACAATGTCCTATTGTTCACAGGCAGGTATGTATACTCAACACTTATTGAAAACAGGTTCGCAAACCAATAAAATAAGTAAGTAAACTAGTTACTTGAATGACTGACAATATCTTGAATTTTAGGTTGACAGAAAATTTCATTTGAATTCTTTTACTGAAACAATTGTGTAGATAACAGAAGCTAGATTTTCTTACAAAATATGGTAATAATATTGATAAATATACTCCCTGCATGTAAGCAGAGAGGGGAAGGGTCAGGTATACAGGAATCACCAGACCAAACTCTGTAGACACAAAGTTGTTTGATGAAGTACTCCTACACTTTTCAACTTATAACATTCAAACATGCAAATATTTTCCCTTAGAATATGAAGTTTCGTATGTGCAATTTTTATTATCTTATGTTAAACATTGCCAAAGTGATGCCCCATTTAAAACTTACAATAAAACTAATAGCCATAATATGTTAACACTGGATTGAGTGGGCTATGTGGAAGCTTGAAATATTTGTTGGGAGCATGACTTTGTTCAGCATGAATTGATTTTCAAATAACTTGGCAGATATGATCAGCATGTTGTGGCTGAGAAGCTCTTACAAGAACCAGTACCCTAGGTCTAAGATCAAGTTAATTATTTAAGGTCAAAGGCCAAATTTAGGAAATCAGTCTATAATACTTTGTCCAGAGAAGAACTTTATTCAGCATGGATGGATTGTAAAATAGCTTGCAGAAGGTGATTAGCGTGATGAGACAGTGGGTTGCATGCAAGAACCACGTCCCTTAAGGTCAGTAGGTCTAAGGTTAAGGTCATGTTTCGAGGTAAAAGGTCAAGTTTAGGTATTGTCAAATAGCTTACCAAAGATTGAGCCTAGTGCGCAATAAGTTAGACTTAAGTCACGGTCACAATTCAAGGTCAAGGGTCAAATTAGTTTAATTAAATTATGATTATGAATAATAAAATGCTCATGTAGGCAGAAAAAAAGCAACAATGCTCAGGTAAGCAGAAAATAAAGTGACTGTAAGTTGAATCTTGAAGAAGCTGCCTACTATTATCTTATATGGTCTTGACTTCATAACATACTACATATCCTTTCCAATAAGTCAGTTATGGATTCAAACAATGCAGGTTGTTAAGTATATAAACTCTGGCCTGTTATAATTGCAATGTAAGATTGGATTATCTGACAGCAGAGGTCAGTGAGCATTAATAATGAGCCATTGTAGCAATGCCCCTGTGTAGGATATCAAAGGGTTTATACAAGCACAGGCATTCAACCAGGCAAAATTCAGATGCTCCTTGATACCAGGTGTCAGAAAATATCAATTAAAGCACTGATAAGATTGGCTTCTGTTCCATGTAAACTTCAAAAATAGACACAATAGACTTTTAAAATTTGTTCACTGAAATAAGGTATGCCTTGGCAAATGATTTATAATATAAGTTCATTCCATTCAGATTCCGTTATATCTATTGATTTGTTTCATGAAATAGTTTGCAGTCCTGATAATAGAGTTTTCATTGTATAAAACTCTGTTATTTCTTGAACATATGAATCTTTAATCCCATATAAGTCTTGTTTAACTTATAATGATAAAAATGGGGATGGCAGTTGTTCTATAGATTACATGCAAATATTTANTTTAATTTTTTTTAGTTAAACTGCAAAGTATGCAATACAAACTGAGAGGAAGTCGGAGTGAGGGGTCTTTCTTGGCTGTGTCGTACGTAATTATTTTTTACAAATATATTGCATTGTGGACCCACCTTTAGTATTATAATATTGTGTGAAAAAGGGGTTAAGCAAAAATCAGTTGTGTTTAGCCATAGAATAAACATAACTGGTCCGCCACGGGTGAATATGAAGTCAAGCTGGGTACCACGGGCTACTATTTAATTTATGATTTATAGAACGACTCGCGTGTACAATTAAAATTCATAAAATCCATTATGCTTATAATTATTGTGTAAACTAGGTAATCCTAAATAAGGCTGTATTGTCTTTGGAAATCGAGCAGTAGTAGGCGTAGTGGTAACGAGCGGTTTTTACTCAGGGATTTTTTTTAAGCTTTATGCTTTGTTAAAAACGAAAATTTAGTTTTTTTAAATACATCATTATAAATAATATACTCTTAAAAGAGCGTCTGATGGTTTCCCCAAATATAAAAAAATGCACTTTGTCCACCATAGCGTCTGTTTGTAGATACTTTAACGTGTCTATACGTTTCTTATTCCTAATCTGACCCCCTCTTCCCCGCCCCCCCCCCCTCCATTAACACATACGCATTAGTTAAACTAATGAACAAAAGTAATGAACCGTGTGGTTTACCCGAATATTTTTTTGCCATGATCACTCGTTGATTTGAAGCAAACGGCTAAATGAACAGCACCCTAGAATTTACCCTAGAATTAAACGATCCAGTCAAACATCGACTTTTCGGAAGTTATATCAAACCTTAAGTCTGACTCAACGATAATATTAAAAGCGAATAACTGCATTAAACCGACCGAACCATTATTAACACAAATGATTACTGAAGGAAATACTCACTCATTTGTGAAACCTTTACCAAATATGTTCAGTTAACAAACGTATACGATTTTTATTACGCTTAAGTGCTTCTGTTTTAAGACGAAGTTGTGATTTTTAATTAGCAATGAAACGTTCTGTTATTACGCGCACGTTTATTACCTAATGTATAAATGCGCATGATTTCAGCGTCGAGATTAACATGTGTTCGATAGGTGTGCTAAAATGAGACATAAAGGAAGAACGTAACAGTGAAATGTTCGCGTTTTTTTCATATAATAAAAAAAAAGTTATTCTGTTAAATTTCTGTGTTTTGTAATGCACAAAGTAGACGTAACGAATGTTTNAGGATTGGTTACTATAGTCACAGTTGTAGGATTGGTTACTATAGTCACATTTGCATGATTGGTTACTATAGTCACAGTTGCAGGATTGGTTACTTAAGTCACAGTTGTTGGATTTGTTACTATAGTCACAGTTGCAGGATTGGTTACTATAGTCACATTTGCATGATTGGTTACTATAGTGGCAGTTGCAGGATTGGTTACTAAAGTCACAGTTGTAGGATTGGTTGCTATAGTCACAGGTGAAGGATTGGTAACTATAGTCACAGGTGAAGGATTGGTTACTATAGTCATATAGTCATAGGTGAAGGATTGGTTACTATAGTCACAGGTGAAGGATTGGTAACTATAGTCACAGTTAAAGGATTGGTTACTATAGTCACAGGTGAAGGATTGGTAACTATAGTCACAGGTGATGACTTGTTGACTTGAATCACAGGTGCATGATTTGACCATAACGTTTAAGGTGCATGATTTGGTCATTAGAGTTAAAGGCTAAGAATTTGTTTCACTAGAATCACAGGTGAGGTGCAGGATTGGTTACTCCTTGCTAAGTTTTGTTCTTAAAGTTAAGCACTCTTAGTCTGATCCTTGATTTATTAGAAATTCAGTCAAGTTGGATCTGAACCAAATCATTCCATTATTCATTAAATGATAGCATTCTTCAGGTGCTGTTTCCATTCTTTTAATGTAACAATTTTCATCTGACCTCCAAACGGATAATAAAATTATCCTAAGATTTTATTATGGAAGGAGGCATATAGCGATTGGCCCATCAATACCGTCCGTATTTGGTTAACCCAAATAGACACATTTCTTATAACATCAATAATGCTTCACACAAAGATTTGTTTTTTGCATGGCTTTTGTTTTAGAACACTATCAACACACCCACATACTCATTTTGTCCTTTACATTGACCTACTTTTGGGCTTATGAGTCCATTGGGTACATCTGTGTTTATTAAATGCAGCATTTTTTTAATTTTTTTTATTAGCTCACCTGATTGCTCAGGTGAGCTTTTAGGATCAGTCTTTGTCCGTCGTCCGTCCATCATCCACATTGGTTTGTAAACACTCTAGAGGCCACATTACTTGTCTGATCTTCATGAAACTTGGTCAGAAGATTNGGCAAGTTCATTTCACAGGTGAGCGATCTAGGGCCATCTTGGCCCTCTTGTTGATTAGAAGCTTTGGTTATATTCCATTTTTGCGTTTAAGTACTTAAATACTTTTCTTGACCTACAAATCATAATTCTTTGGTATGTGTCAAGTGTCTACATATGATTTATTCACTAGTGCGTAATATTATGCTAATGTGTAGCCCAATTTCTATTCACATCATCCAAAAGTCTTATATTGAATGTGCTGTCTATTTAAAGGCATTTTGTATTCACAGTTTATTTTCCAGCCTTTTCTATACCCTTTGTAGGTAATCAATTTTGTGACAGCCAGCCAGCTTTATAATTTGTTAATCAAAAGAATATAAAAAAAGGTTGTTTCATGTATTGATTATTCAGAATCAAGAACCAAGGTCAGTTAGGTCTTCCATTTAATGTTAAGAAAAGTAGGTTATGAAGTGGTAATAGCAAACAAATTTGTAGCATCAGCACCAGAAGTAGTGGTTGTTTTAATAGCATAAATACGTTACCTGCTATCAAATAGCTACTTAATCCGAAGGATCGTATTTTATCCGGAAGCTTTCTATCCGAATCCCACACTTGTCAGTAACCCGTCTAGGTCGGAACGGTCACATAGTGCAGTGCAACCGAAAACGGGATATTAGCCAGAAACCATCACTCTTATTCCGGATATGCGAATATACAAGGCTGACATTTTTGTTGACATTAATTGTTGCTCTGTTTCTCTGGATTTGTCTGTTTTACAGACTAGAGAAGTTTTGAATTGTGTTTTAAAATATTCTCTGTTATTATCCGATTATTTCTGTATTGTTTTGTCGTTTATTTTGTTTGTTTAAGGCAAATGCCTCAAACACGTGGTTCGTGTGGCCACGTTAGAGCAGCTTGGGACAACCATGACAGCTGCCTATCGTGTGCCGGGTGCAACCAGGACAACTGCTGCCCTTTCTGTGTGAATTGGTCAGAAGAAACCTGGGCCACCAAGCGAAGACCATTCAAGAGCCGTAAAAGGCGTGGCTCTGGTCAAAGTCGGGAAAGCTCGGCTTGCCGGGACTTTTCCCCACACGACCTCGACTACATGGCATCAGGAGATGCCATGCATCGGTCCTTGCCCGGTGATGACACCGGTCATATTTTTACCGGTCCGTTCATCGGGCACCGGTCACCGGGTAACGACCAGTTGACCGGTCTGGTGACGTCAACGGTCACTGGTCAACATTGACTGGTCTGGTCACCGGTCATGCCATGACCGGTGTCGTCACCGGTCAACCGGTCAAAATTGACCGGTCTGGTCACCGGTCATGCTATGACCGGTGTCGTCACCGGTCATCGGTCAACCGGTCACCGGTCACTGACCGGTCTGGTCACCGGTCATGTTATGACTGGTCCGGTCACCGGGTACCGGTCTGTGCCACAGACCGTTCCGGTCACAGTAGATGTTGACACTACTTTGTCAGTGCTCCACAACGGTAGACGCAGTCGCGTTTCTACTGTGAGTCACAGACGTAAACGCGTAGTGTCTGATGTTTCCGGCTACTCCTCCACCTCCGGCTCGTTGTCGTATGACTCATCGTCTACTTCGACTAGCCCTCATCATTATCGGAGTGGACGTCGTTCACGCTCACCGAGTGCTTCTCGGCGTCGATTTCCTCGTAAAGAGCGATCACGCCAGCGCTCTGGGAGACGTTCCATCAGGAAACATCATTCCCAGCGTCGCCGAACAGTGTCTCGGCATCGCAGGGATAAGGGACGTCGACCTTCCTCTATTAGGCGCTCTCGGACCCCTCGGTCCCCTAGGCGATCCTTATCTGAGGAATCTCGTGACACCCTTCCACGTGTGTCGGCCTCTATTTTGGCCTCAACACACACTTCAGCCGTTCCTAATATCACTGGGCATAATATGTATTCAAACACTAGTTCGCATCCATATCAGGCTCTAGATACAGAGNGGCGAACAAAGATGCGTTTTTATCGCCACTGCCTGTTTCCTTGTCTCTGTTGACCGCTTGATGGCTGTGACGATAATAAAAAAGCATAAGTATATAACATAAACACGCCATATATTATAACTTGCACTAAATACGTGACAAACAAGTCATATCTGAACATAGTGATAACTAGTAGAAGACGACTAGAAGCAGTAGAAGTGGCACTTAATGATGGTGGTGATGGTTGTAAACATATGTGACGGCTAGTACAGCCAGTGAAGAAATACATGATGCATTATTTGTAGAATCATCAGCAGCAGCAACAACACACACATTAGCAGCAGCAGCAGCTGAGCAGCGGTATTTATAGTAGCAACAGGAACATTTACTATTGTGTTTTGCTGAGATTGTTGTTGTTTTTTTCAGCTAGTTCGACCGCAGAAGCGACGCACGTGCGCACGTGGACTGCCTGGTACAACACGGACACGCCCACTTCCGATGAGCAGGACGATGAGAGGGTGAACACAATCCGCCTGGTAGGTACAGAGAAAACTCTAGATTTATGGTGGACATTGTCACAGTAAGCTTGCGTGGTGTCGAGGCCTTTACTTGTTCCGAAAAGGGGAGAAGTCTAGGGTTCGAGTCGTGGACTGACCGCACAACGTCTCGCGTTGTGAAACTCTGGAAGTTCGGCCCATGCGCGTTACTTTGTTAATGTCTCTGCGACGGTGGGACCAAGAAGGGTAGCAATGGAGTCTGGTCCAATGACATGTAAATCGAAAATACCAGTAAAATACCTCGTTCGTTGGTACCATCGAATGATCACAATAGCGCTGACATGTATCAGTTGGTGTACAGCTGTAAAGGTAAGAAAAGGATACCTGAAAACCAGTACAAGAATTCAGTTCTCATTAAGCTGAGAATAACAATTGCAGTCGATCAGTTCCTGAAACTTTGTTTTTAAAACAGACTGTTCACAGATTGATTAACTTATCTCTCAGTCGTTAGACTAAACAAGTGTTTTCCGTACACATTTAAATGGATTCGTATAAATTGTATCGTCGAATGTAACGATTTTAGAGAAAAAGCATAACCTTTATTCAATTATATATTCAGTATTATTCCTTACAATTATTGCTTCATAAGTTAGAACAGGCGTACATGCGTACCAAGATAAATTCCTTTCATTGTTATACAAATCCGTGTTTAATGAAATTGCATGTAAAATGTTAATTGATAAATCTTTGAAACCTTCAATGATCTCATAATTGGTTGATAATATGGGCTCATGTGTGTTGCAGTTGATTATAGTATAACAGTTGTGTAATATGTGCAAGGCTTTGTATCGTCGCCCTAGCGGTCATTGACCCCCGCCCGGATGTATTTAAGAAACCTGCTTTAAACGGTCAGTAACCCTAAGCATATGAGCCTCGCTCTGTGAAAACGGAGTTTAATGCACATGTGTTGCAGTGTATTATCGTATTACAATTGTGTGATATGTGCAAGGCTTTGTATCGTCGCCCTAGCGGTCATTGACCCCCGCCCGGATGTATTTAAGAAACCTGCTTAAAACGGTCAGTAACCCTAAGCATATGAGCCTCGCTCTGTTAAAACGGGGTTTAATGCATGTGTGTAAAGTGTCGTCCAAGATTAGCCTGTGCAGTCCGCACATGCTTATAAGGGACACAAATTTCCGCCTTAAGTGGATTTGCGTCAAGAAGAGTCTTCCTTCTAACGAAAAATATAATAAAATCGGGAAGTGTTGTCCGGGATTAGCATCTGCGGTCTACACAGGCTAATCTGGGACGATACTTTACGCACATGCATTAAACCCCCTTTTCCTAAAGCAAGGCTCATATACAATTTGCTTTGGTATGAATGATAGCCGAACGAAATCAGTTGCAGGTTGACAAGTGTGAATGAACTCGGGATTCAAGTGTTATAAAACTGAAGTACAGATTTGATCTAACAACTGAAGTACCTATACGTACTTTGCTGGTGAACGACGAACACTAATTCGTTTATCATCGTTTTTTTATCAAAACGATTCGAGCGCAGAATGTTTTTGGCGACTAGACCAATTGAGATCAAGTATTTTGTTTGCTTCAATGAGCATATATGTAGATTACCGTCAGTGGTTAAATTAAACATCAAGTGCGCGTTTTCACGAATGGTTACTATTATGTGTTATTTTGTATGAAAAACTCATATGGCGATGGGGCGTTTTATCGATCAAGTTTCTGTATATGTTTTGCACAGCTACACGTTGATACGTTTTCTCAATCGAGTGGTTTCCTTTTGTTCAGTTCGTTCATCACAAATACGTTTTTATAGTTTGTACCGGTAATCCTTTTTCAATCAGAAAGGTAATATCTGTATATGTATCATAAACTATCAAATTTGTTAATATATTCCTAAAAGTTTTCATGGAAAACCATTAAGGACGTAGAGGACACACGTGTTGACAAAATATGTCACGAATATGGACAAACAAATGAGTCGTGTTCTAGGAAAACTGGGCATAATGCATGTGCGTAAAGTGTCATCCCAGATTAGCCTGTGCAGGCTAATCAGGGACGACACTTTCCGCTTAAACTGAATTTTCGCTAAGAAGAGACATCGTTTAAACGAAAAATTCCATAAAAGCGGAAATTGTCGTCCCTGATTAGCCTCTGCGGACTGCACAGGCTAATCTGGGACGACAATTTACGCACAAGCATTATGCCCCGTTTTCTCAGAACGCGACTCAAATTCATCCATATGCACACCAATGAGAGGCTGATTGTTTGACCTCGAAATTGGATAACAATTCAAATGCGACGCGGTTATAAGCGTGTTGTTTTAAGACAAGTATCCATGACTTAAAAACAAGGAGCACATTTGGCCTGTTCATAATTTGCTATTTTCACATTAACATGATTGATATTCGAATAAAAACAAGCGGCTTTGTTTGTGTTAATCGTTTAATGAAAAAAGAAGTGTTACACAAATTAATCGAGCTCTCTTAGAGTTGTTCATATAGGCGGAAATAGATTTATTGACACATATGGCGGGGCAATGGTAAATTGTATTAATATATATGTCCAATACATATTATTTTGTATCCAAAACCATATTATTCTTTTGATTTTACAAAATGCTTTCATACTCACACATAGTGTATAATATATGCAGATCTTCATTGATGAGTAACGCATATTGAGAAATCGCCGACAGCTATACGATATAAATGTTGCGTGTCAGTGAATAATTTGTAAATGTTACATTATGAAGTATTGTTGTAATGAAGTCAACGTATATTCATCCCGAGTTCTAAACTATGTTTTATCTTCGCCAATCACTACTTTGGTGTTTCTATTTTGCGTTCTTGGTCCTTAACGTTACACAGAACATGAAAGGTGCACTATTAAAATGAGTTATTTGACTAGCGAACAAAAGCTCGTTAATATTGCATCTCGACATGTGCCTGATTCGATATCAACGTACATTCATCAGTACAATCTTGGAATTTTTATTTAACCAATCGAAATATATGCTCACAAATATTATGCATTATATTGGTAAATATTTTGAGTTGATACTAGGGTTAAGACTTGGATCGTTCGTAGACGCGAGGCCTCGAGCACTCGGAATCTGGATCCATGATATAATAATTACGGTATGAGGCGAACGGACATAATATTGTATTATTCATAGTTTCTAATTAATAGCACATTTCATCAGATAATGTTGGAGAACTGCACTCTCCGGGCCCATTCTAGTGGCTCTTAAAATAAAGAACAAATTAGTGGAATGTTTCTAAAACCTATATTATATAATTACGAAATGTCAATGGAGATCAAACACTTATTGTGTAAAAACGATGTACTTTATTTCAAAATTATCCGCATGTTATTGCATTTTATTATTAAACATGTTTCATTTGCACTGTGGAAAAATACTGCACATCAGTTTCGCCTTGAATAGTCTTTGATTATTTACTGTTAACGTGCTTATGATTAATTAAAGGTATACGACCGTGTCATGAACTTACAAATATGTCTGTTAATTAATTCCCGTGACCCGAACTCTGTTCCCCAGCCGGAATACGAGCGAAGATAAGGCATGTGCAATAAAAAAGAGGCAGTCGCA